>SDVV010025824.1:0-12357 GCA_016164225.1 Gammarus roeselii | reverse complement strand
TAATTCCTCATCAGTACCATGAGCAGCATCTCCAGATAAATATTGAGACATATCGTAATTAAATACCGATATCAGCTTCTAATTCCTCATCAGTACCATGAGCAGCATCTCCAGATAAATATTGAGACATATCGTAATTAAATACCGATATCAGCTTTTAATTCCTCATCAGTACCATGAGCAGCATCTCCAGATAAATATTGAGACCTATCGTAATTAAATAACGATATCAGCTTCTAATTCCTCATCAGTACCATGAGCAGCATCTCCAGATAAATATTGAGACATATCGTAATTAAATACCGATTTCAGCTTCTAATTCCTCATCAGTACCATGAGCAGCATCTCCAGATAAATATTGAGACATATCGTAATTAAATACCGATATCAGCTTCTAATTCCTCATCAGTACCATGAGCAGCATCTCCAGATAAATATTGAGACATATCGTAATTAAATACCGATATCAGCTTCTAATTCCTCATCAGTACCATGAGCAGCATCTCCAGATAAATATTGAGACATATCGTAATTAAATACCGATATCAGCTTCTAATTCCTCATCAGTACCATGAGCAGCATCTCCAGATTAATATTGAGACATATCGTAATTAAATACCGATATCAGCTTCGTTAATAATACTCAAACTAGGCTTCAGCTATTCCTCGTACACGAAGGAATGAATTCATCCCAGCGCTGATAAAGGAATGATATAATTTTTTTACAGAACGATATCAATGTTGTCCCAAATGGATTCAAGTCATCTCATTAGTACGGGCTTCCAGGATGTTTTGAATTGATCAATTACATTATTTGTAAGTTATTTTAATACATCCATGATAACTACATCATAAAAAAAATCATTATATCACAGTATTTCCTGCTTGAGGAACAATAATTTTATCGGTTCAACTAAATTGAATTATGATCCAGCTTCGTATAAACGAATATTTGATTGTATTTCTTAGAAACTGAAGGTCAGCAGCCACAAAATTTGTTTATAAGCTCTGCCATAATATGAACCAATAACTACCAACTATCGTGGCTAAAAACAATCGCCTTGTTTTATATCAGACCCCGATTCTGAACTAATATAGGCGAGGACTAGCGGTTCTCTTTCGGTGTTTGACATCTTGCACGAGGGGACGCAGGCTGAAGATATGACAGTGAAGTGACGAGGCGATGGCGACAGCTGGCATGAGGTGAGAAGAGGGTTACAGTGGAGTGACGGGACAATGACGACAGCTGGGATGAGGGGAGAAGAGGGGGACTGGGGAGTGACGAGGCGATGGTGACAGCTGGCATGAGGTGAGAAGAGGGTGACAATGGAGTGACGAAGCGATGGCGACAGCTGGCATGAGGGGAGAAGAGGGGGATATGGGAGTGACGAAGCGGTTGTGATAGTTATCGCGCGGGGAAGAAGAGACTTGGAAAAGTTGAGCGCCGGGTCGAGAACGACAGCTGGCGCATGGTGAACAAGCGAACGGTATTGTAGTGACGAGGTGATTGTGACAGATGGGGCACGGTGAATAAGGTGGGGAGGGGTTGGAGCGAGGGGGAGGAAGAAAGAGGGAAAGGAGGCGAGAAACATAAAAAGAAAAGTTTTTTTGGGGAGGAGGATGGGTGGCACATGTAGGTTTCGTGTACAGTCGAACAGTTCGTGTACCACAAATCTGCCTGGACTTGACCTCTTTCCCCTCATGATTTAATTCTAGTTCAACCGTCGATTTAACGAGCGGCGAATTCAACAGTGCCGAATATGTGAACTAAAAAGAGTGTAAGACAGTGAAGGGGCACTCATATATTGGCCCCTAGAGTTTGTGACAGCGACTGATGGAATTAAATGTGGACGCAGCACGTTGTAGTGAGGGTGGGCAGTCCATTTGTAACCTGATAAGCATCAGGGCTGGTAATTAAACGGTGAAGTGAAGCGTGGAGGGTTATTGGGCTCATCACAGCAAGCACGGGTGAATTAATTAGAAAAGAAGAATTTTGAAACGATATTAGTTGTCACACGAAGTAAAGTACACGGACCGGTGTGGAGAAAGTTAAGTTGGTTAGGAAGCTGGGGTAAAACGTAGAAGTGTGAAGTGGATAAGATGAAGACTATTTTTACACTGGACTAGAGTACGCTTGCCCGGCTTCCACTGAACGACTAACCGGGATAAGAGAACAAGTGGTATGTTTAAGCACATCAATAATTCATGATACATCCATGTGGCTTCATAATGAAACGAAAGCACTGTAAAGATGATCCCACATTCCTCTCAGCTCCGCCACACGTGCTGCTCCTGCATGTAACGCTATGTTTTCCCAGTTTGAGCAGCCGCCTGTCAACAGGCGACGCAGGGCGAGGAGACATTGGGGGAGAAGAACTGAGAGGGATGATGGGTAATTCTGTTAACACTACTTTCTCCTCATTACGAAACCACAAGGCATGCAACATAAAATATGTATAGTGTTTAACGTTACCGCCGGCTCGGTTCGCCTCCGACTGTGATTCAGTAGTATAATATATAGAACATTCATCGTCCCACTGCACTCATTCGGGTAGCGGCACACCCCCTTAACCAACCTAACGTTCTCTCCTCTCCGACTCAATAACATTCATTCATTTGTTAAATTATTTCACCTCCATAATTTCACTTTATTATTCAGTCTCCCCTGTTCGATGGGTTGAACCTGATAACCTGCTTGAGGTTTGATGGGTTGAACATGATAACCGGCTTGAGGTTAGAATCGTCTAACCTGCGTGTTTCTTTTTATTTTTCAATTCACTTATATTAGATTATTTACCACTATGTATCAATGACGATATCAAGCCAAACTCAATATAGATGGTCGGCTTTCATGAATAAAGAGCAGGATCCATTATTATTCACTATATCTATTATTGATGGCTGCGACAGTGAGAAAGTTCCTGTTGCAACAATTGATGACCTAACGGACAAAGTATGGTAAAATGTTATTTTCTTGATAGCAAACACAAAGCGAGTTGGAATAAACAATCATCTGTCAGTACGCTACAGATGGGAGTGCTGCATTGATCGATCTTTGGGCCTTTGCTCTTCTTCATCTATATTAATGAGATTGTAATGACTACTGACAGGTTTCCTTTTGTCCTCTTTGCTGTCCATGCTGCAGTTAATTAACCGGGAATAATCATAATGTGATTATACTAATCTAAATAATGTGCAATTGGTGCACATTACAAACGGTGTCCCAACAATGACCATTCATAAACACACGGGTCGAATTGAAACGCCTTCCAGCCCCTTATAAAGCAGCAATAAAGTTTCTCGGTGTAAGAGTAGACCAGCGACCAAAATGGAGAGATCGCGTCTCAAGTACTGCCGAAAAATTGTTCAAAATGCGGGGCATCCTTTACAAAATTATATATTGTCTCACAACACAACTTCTGCACAATCGTTTGTAGTACTGCCTCATCATTCTTCCCTGACTTACTGTATTGACGATTAGGCTTCTACCTGCAGAACCAACCCCAGATCTATCATTTCTTGTTTCACTTCGCATACGTGACTGCACGTTGCCTCTTATTTTCCATAGGAAAATTTTCCCACTGCGTCACATCGGTACATTTTCCGCTGCAGTGTTAGTTAAATTAGCTTGCACTGATTACGATTCCTTCATGGATAATATTCCAATGTTTAATGTCCGTAACAATACGGATCGGCAAATTCACCATAACTCGTCAACACAGTGGCAACTATTCTTTTTCAAACAGCACAGATGCTAAAACTTGGAATTCGACTGTTTTAGATTTATGGACGAATATGAGTATAGATACCTTCAAATGTTTGTACTTGCATGGGCAAAAATTCTGGGATTGAAATAGCTCCACTATGCAATTTTCCATGTAAACTATTTCATATTCATTATTGTAATTTTAAGGATACTTTGTCTTGATTAGGTAAATGTCTGTTGACCTAACTCATTTTACTTAATTAATATGAAATCAAGCGTACAGTTAAACTTTTTTATCTCTCATGACAATGTCCTCTATCGATTGACTGGATGTTTAAATGTATTCACTGACCAAATTTATTACTTATTGCTACGTATATGTAGGTATCAAGTGTTCTCCTCAGAACAGCTCACTCAGAAGAAGAATGACTACACATCATCCGTGGTTTGAGTTATTCTTGTAACTTGGCAACATGCCATTATGCCAAAATAAATGTTGAAAGGGTAAATTCTAAAAAATCCAATCACCAGCCCTGATGCTTTCCAAGTTGAAGGTCACGAGTGGTTGAACTTTATTTCCTCCCTGCAACGCGTTGTGTTCACACTGTACTTTAATCAGTCAGTGCCACAATCATTAGAGATCATTCCTTACACTCTGTATTACAATCCGAATTTAAATGCATTCAGCGGAAACCCAAGCAGATGATTGGTATACTTCGTGGTCGCCTGTACTCCACGCTCTATCTTCAGCCTGGCACTTCTCTCTGCTCCTTTATTTCCTGCCTAATATTGGCAGTCGTTATACTACACATTCCTTTTTATTTTTCAATGGTCAATATTATTCCTATACCTCCTATTCTTCTCTTTAAATTTCCCTTCTCTCTCTCTCTGTTCCTCGCCTTACTATCCCTCTTTCTTCTTCCCCTTGGGCCAGTTGTTGCTACCGACTCGTCGTTTTGCTGTCAAACCCCCTTCATCTCCGCTCGCCAGCTGTCCCCGTTGCCCCGGATCGCTGCCAACCTTCCTTCCTAAGCAATGCGCAATTGTGCAAATGACCGCATAGCCTTATGCAAAGTGTCATATCTTCCACGGAAGAGAAACACAGAATCTCGCCAGCATTGGTTCAGAATGGAGGTCGGTATAAACCAAGGTGATAGACATATAACAACCTTGTAAATCTGACCTTCAGCATCTAAGAACTGTAAGCAAATATTTGTCGACGAAGGTCTACCAAATTTTTTTCAATTGAATCAATAAAGGTAACGTTCCTCAAGTAAAATTACTACAATTATAATATATTTTTTGATGTAAAAGCTGGCTTTGATGTATTCTAGCAACTTCAAAATAATGAAATCGATCTATTTACTAAACCCTCGGAAAGTGTTCCCAAATCTACTAATGCATGTGCATAAAAAAATTCAGCGCATCAGTTCGAAAACGAGATGTTCTAAATAAATTGGTCACAATATCGATATGTTTCTAAGAAATTGCTCAATATTTTATCTATATAGACGCACCAAAAAATATTTTCCTTGAATATAGGTTACAGCTGATGCCTAGTTGAATAACGATAATGAATCTGATATTGATAAAATATAATGGTTTAGCTCAATCAATATTGTTCTGGAGATTCTGCTCGTTAAAAAGTTTATGAACTTGAAACTGATATCGCAATCATATGCGCTTGACATTTTTTTTATCACCTCTTTAATTTTGTACCACCTCCTTCATCCAATAAAAGTAGAAGCTTCATCTATACCTCGATTATAAACGGCATCAAGCACTTGCTCTTCGAACCAATCAACGTCCGATGAATGATGTCACAGTCCATCCTGTCCCTCTTCTTCATGCGCTCATTCATAGTGAACAACGAGCGATCCAAATCCTTGTGGTTTGTTCCGCATTTTTTATCGCATGTGACATATATAAAAGATTTTCTACGTAGTCTTTTAATTCAATTCCGTCTTCTAGATTAAGTATACCGTTGCGATCATCTTTCTTCATTTTATAATATTTCTGCCGATGGAGCGAGGACTGGGGCTAGTGAAGCGTCTTTTCTCAGCTATAATGTCTCAAAACTAAAAACATGCCATTTGCAAATGAACAAACTTTTTTATCAACATTAAAATTATTACTTCACGTTTGGGTGAAATGCTCTGCTTCCAGACAGGCTCCTTTGCATTGCAGCAGGAATGATTCCTCATTCCTGCTTCAATGCACATATGACGTGAATGAAAATTTACCACGAAAATTGGGCAGAAATGACAGTTCGGAATGACCGTAGCTAAAGTCAAGTGTTATCGTGGGGGATGGAATGATTTTTCTAATTGAGATAACCTTGTATATCATTTTCTTTCGGTTTTGAATGTGATATTTACTTGGGGTACGTTGTCCAACAAGTTTTTTTCTTGAAAACAGCTATAAATAAATTCAACACGACTGTGGTATTCGAACCATAAACTCAATTTTTGTTGCTTCTAACGAGTTAAATTCAGAAGTAATTTATATTTTTCAATCAAATTTCGTTATGGTTCCCCTGATTGAATTGTACTGGGTAGGCCATATTAATCACGGCTTTGCACAGCCGCGCCCCTGCAAAGCGTAGGCTTTTCCAAGCTAGGCTCTGCACAATTAGGCCCCTGCAAAGCGTAGGCTTTTCCAAGCAAGGCTTTGCATAGCCAGACCCCTGCAAAGCGTTGGCTTTTCCAAGCAAGGCTTTGCATAGCCAGGCCCCTGCAAAGCGTGGGCTTTCCAAAGCAAGGCTCTGCACAGTCAGGCCCCTGCAAAGCGTAGGCTTTTCCAAACAACGCTCTGCACAGCCAGGCTCCGCAAAGCGTAGGCTTTCCAAACTAGGCTCTGCACAGCCAGGCCCCTGCAAGTCGTGGGCTTTTCTAAGCAAGGCTCTGCAGTGCTAGGGCCCTGCCAAACATGGGCCATATAAAGCCAGCTCCCTGCAAATCTTGGGTCCTGCCATTGATTGAATACTGCAAATACTGGGCCAGACAACCCTGGCCCTTGCAAAGCCTGGACCCTGCAAAGCGTTAGACCTACAAAACCTGGGCCATACAATGATCGGGTCCTGCAAGGTTTCTGGCCTTACAAAGCGTAGGTCATAAAAGATTCGAGCCAGCAGAGTCACGATCTTTCATAGGTTGGGTTCAACACAGTCAAGACATTGGAATGCCAGGATCCTCATTAGCCATGACCCTTCAAAGCCAGGGTCCTACAAAGCCAGAATACTTCAAAGCCAGAGGGCTGCAAAGCTCAGACCCTGCAATGCCTAGACCCTACAAAACTTCGGTTTTGCATTTCTTAGGCTCGGAAATCCTTTGCCCTGTAAATATGGGGCCCAGCATACATCGGACACTGGAAATTTTCAGGACTTGACAAATTCAAGGCCCTCAAATCCAGGTTACAACCATTCCCGGACCCTGCAAATCAAAAGCCACTGCAGAACAGGGACCCTGCAAATCAAAAGCCACTGCAGAACAGGGACCCTGCAAATCAAAAGCCACTGCAGAACAGGGACCCTGCAAATCAAAAGCCACTGCAGAACAGGGACTCTGCAAATCTTGGGCTATGCAGTTCCAGGGCTCTGCCAATCTTGGATCCAGCAAATCCTGTGCCCTACATATCCAGACCCTGCAAATTACGGGCCCAGCAAAGTCAGAGCGTCGCGAAGCCTGAACCTTATGAAGTCTTGGAATGGTCAGGGCGGGCTCTTGCTCAGCGTCGGCTATTGCACATGCTGCTGTGTGTGGACTGCAGATGTTGGAATATTTTTTTGTTTGTGCCGTGCACAATAACAAGCAGGCTAGGGCAGGGTCATTGAATTGCGTTGGATTCGTTTGATTTGCAAAGGACATGTTTCTCAGAGGCTAATTTTCGTTAACGTCGAGTTAATGAATATATAAATGAAATAGATCTATCTATTTTGTAGCACATATTCGAGGTCATAGTTTTTCAAGTGTTGGTAAATAGACTTCATGAAATGAAACATTTTTATTTGTGAAATGAGCCTTTCATATGTCTCTCATTGACATTGAAAAAAATCCCAATACTTCATTTACATATTGATAAAGATAATGATACGTAATATTCTAACTCCTGTTATCCCGCTGTGTTTTCGTATAAGCAAAATGTCGAATTTGAGAAAAAATAGGCTTTAAATCCATCAAAAAAAAAAATCATCTGTTTAAACTTTCATAACTGGATCTTTCTTCCTGATGTACAAATATTTGAATTCTAACCGACCTTCACTATTGTTCAACCGATTTCTTCCTACATAGTCGAAACACATTGGAGAATTTTACTCAATTTAGTAGATCGGAGTTAGTGTCAATGCATTTTCCCAGCCCATGCGTGGTTCAACCCAAGCAGAATAGATTTCCTTTTTTACTACAACACCTACTGCCGACCCTCGTAGCCTTCCGTAGCTAATATATAAAGACTCTTCGGTTACATCTTTTCGTACTATTTTTCTCGCTCTCATAATTCATTTTTGAACCTTTCTGATGTCTCAATCTCGCGAATCAGTCCAGTGGACAGAAAACTTGACTTTCTGGGGGCCTCACTCGAGCCTAATCATTCCAGTGGACAGTCAACTTATCTCTCTGGTGGCCTCACTCAAGACTTATCAGTCCAGTGGACAGTCAACTTATCTCTTTGGGGGCCTCACTCGAGCCTAATCAGTCTAGTGGACAGTCAACTTATCTCTCTGGGGGCCTCACTCGAGCCTAATCAGTCCAGTGGAGTCAACTTATCTCTCTGGGGGCCTCATTCGAGGTCAATAGTGAGAGTGACGGCATCCCATGTCAAGTTTGGATGATACTGAGTGACGATGTATATATGTTAGCATACAAATATTGCCAGCAATATTTGTAAAATTAATGGACATGGTGAACCACAGCCTCAGTCAGAAATCAAATCAATAATTTCTGGTTGAAAAAAATGGACGGACAATTACATGGCCGCCAAAGGGCGTATCCTGTAAAGAGATCTTTCTTAATGCAGTGTTGTTGTGTATGGTTGTTTGGACGAGTTAGCCGCACCATGCATGGCGCAATATCTAGAAAATCAATCAGAGTAACCAAAGATTTAATATCAAATGAGGACGCCAAAAAACCGGACACGTATGCTATGTGGTAGGGCTAACATTCTTCTTCGATTTACCTTCGATAAATATGTATGCCGTTTCGTAAGATAGGAACAAAAACCAGCAGCCGACCCTACAACAGGAAACTACCTGATTTGCGCCAGCGGTGACTGTTGCGCTAATCAACAGTGTCTCGATGTGTCTTATATTTTGCTTACGGCACTCGGTGGGCCCAATGCTAGAAAATAATCGTTTCTGTTAGCAGGTTGATTATCATAAATTAATTCACGTAAAAAATTTGATAGAAATGCATTTCGATCATTATAAAATTCAGTTTTTCTGCCGTAGAGCCAGGAGGTTATCTGGATCGAGTTTGGGGCTCTAATCGTATCAGTGTTTTTTTCTTTTAAATAGATTGAGCGAAATAATAGACATCAATTGAATAAAATGCTCACAAAAAGTGAGAGGGAATTATGAAGAATCCGAGGAAATAACATTGGCTCTGTGAGAAATCAAATTATGATATGAACGAGGAATAAAATTGGGAATAATATCCGGGGTAATAGTGAAATTCTGCCCTGAATCCTATGGTGGTCTTCATTTCGCTTTATCTCTTGAACTGAATGTTTTTGATTTGAAAAGTGACCAACATCCATTCTTGCCATTTCCCTAGTGGAGAACCCCAAATCTTGTCAAAAGTAAGGTTATATATTTTTCCATTTGCATACGTCAACAAACTTACGATAATCTAGTAGCAGGAATCGATTTTTTAGAAAAAAGGTGCAGTTTCCTGCAAAGAATATTAAACGGTATACACAAAGACAATAATCTAATTGAATGTCGATTGTCCGCGTGGCCACAATCATTTATAACTCTTTATATTCAAATATCCGATGTTTGAGCCAGATTTCCAGTGTCACAAAATGACAATACCTTCAATTCACCTCTTCCGGAAGTGAAGAGGCTACTTCTTACAGTCAAATGTTTTCAGCAATCTGGGCTATGCTGGATACCTAAAAGCGTATCGTTTGACGGAATAATAGTTTTAGGAAAACCAATCGAAAAATGTCACACTCATAACGTACAAAACTTGATCCATAATACTAAAAACCTGAATTTCAGCCTTGCCCGACATTGCTGGAAGATTTTAATACATTTATAAGGTGGAGTAGAAGTCATTCTGGACATGAAATCATTGAAAGAAGTCTCCGACCATTCAAGTCACCACAGGTTATTCGTATTTAGTGATCCTGGCAGAAAAAATATATTAATAAGATTTTTTTTTGTAAAGCCCATACCACAAAAGAGATCATTGTTTTTTTGTTATGATGGTATAAGATGAATAAATTCACTAATTATTTCTATAACTAGACATCGCATTGTCTGTTCAGCATTAACTGTAGAAGTCTGCATGTAGTTCCTATTTATTATTTTTTTAACAAAACTGTTGTGGATTATTGCATAGTTGAGTATTCACAGGACTTGAGACGCGCAGGAACCCGACAGAAGTTATGCAAAACAGTTCATTGTGTATGTCGTTTGGAATACTTTTCATTTTTTAACCATATCAGATGACTGCGCACCCACGTCACACCTGAGTCCTGAATCCTGATATCCTGCTCCTTCTTCCCTGTTACCTTCCCGTAACCCGAGTCCTGCGGCTCATGCTTCTCACCGTCCGAGCGTATAAAACAACCAGAATATCGTTGCATGGTTCTTACGTTTATCCGGACAAGCTTTTTCAGAGCTGGAGCTGGTATTGGGTGAAATCGAAATGGCCCCTCGGGTTCGCACTTATATCCACTGAGGGACCTGTTGCCACGTGTCATTGATCTTCTAGTGCGTGGCATTGATACCACGTCTCATTGACTTGTCATTCAGCCAGAGCGGTGCGACTAAATGCGAGGTTCATTCTAGGTATGAATTTGTGTGCTCTCCAAAGCCTTTAGGTGACAGCACCACCTACGTGTCTCCGACTCGATTCTTCAAGAACTTGGGTTCGTCCCTCATTTTAAACAAATCTTGTCTCGATAACACCGAACCTAGTATTCTGATGGTAGCACACGATGATCACTTAAGATTGGATATCAATTGCAAAAGAATATGATGTACAAAATAAACTGTAACAAAGTAAATAAAACATAAATAAATTTCACAAGCACACACAGTTCACTTCCCATGATTTTTTTTCCAAAAAACTCACATAAATGTACTATGAATTTCACAGAACTGCTGTTGGGCTAGGATTGAAAGGCTTTTAGATTGAAATTTAATCATTCTTATGTGTTGTCCCTGCGCCCTGCTTGCATCCGGCCATCTGCTGACATAACAAGGCCAACCATTCGCCTGGTCCCAATTGATCTTGCAGCGGCTTTCCTTTATTTCGTTTGCTCCTTCAATCATTGGGGTAAATTAATCGCATTTCGAGGATCCTACTTCCATTTCGGCTGATTGCTATTTTTCAGCGGCGCTATATTTGCGGTATTTGCGAGGACATGGTGAGGCTGCGGACCAACGTGTCCGCTGGAAACAACCTTACGCGTCCTGAACGGTCAGCATCGAATGAGCTGAACAGCAAAGCGCGACACTATCGTTATTGATTATGCCATATGACTATTTTATTTTCAATAAATGCTACTACCAGTTTGGGGGTCAGAACCCGGTGCAATTAACGGTGGTGGTTTTTCATTACCGGTACTGCTACCAGCATTAGTTTTTTTGTTCAGACGTGCAATTGGTACCGCCGTTGCTTCAATAGCGGTTTTTCTAACGGTAGCGGTAATCGGTACTAACAGAGTCCTAACCATTAGTAGTATATCTGAATACTGAATAGTAAACCACTATACTAGTGAGGAATAACTAGAACATAGATAATATGATACGCTATGAGTAGGATATGACCTACTTACAGCCAGCTGTATAAATACCAAAATAAATAGGGTTGCTTATGTTCAGATTTGAATATAAATTTTGAAATTCGATATTTAATTAAATTTGTGTGGGAGTTTCAGAATTTGACAATACTATACATAAAGAACAATTAATTTTAGCTATATTATGCATTGTTATATCACATGACGGTCGATTTCTAGTTGAGTGCGAATGCACATCAGACTAGTACTGTGAATGTTCGGGGAGATGATGATCATGGTCTATATAAATAGTTTTAAAACTATGGACTAGTACTTGAAAGCTATAAATATTGAACTTACACGAATATTCATTTCTATGAGAAGAATATTGATGTGACCTGCACAAGAAGTATTAATTTTAGTTCCTTATGGCTTGGGGAGCTGAGGCTTGGGGGGTGAGAACAGAGGAGAGAAGGAGGTTGAATGTTTTCGAGATGAAGTGTTTGAGGAACATGGCTGGAGTAACGCTGAGAGACCGGATCACCAACGACGTGGTTCGAATCAGAATAGGGATGGTGAAAAAGTTGGAGAACAGAGTGGATTCGAGTGTACTGAGATGGTTCGGGCACATGGTGAGGATGGATGAAGGGAGATTGGTGAAAAGGGTGATGAATGCGGAGGCGAGTGGTCGCAGGCCTAGAGGT
>SDVV010025823.1:0-12357 GCA_016164225.1 Gammarus roeselii | reverse complement strand
ATAGGGTATCTAGATAGGGTATCTAGATAGGGTATCTAGATAGGGTATCTAGATAGGGTATCTAGATAGGGTATCTAGATAGGGTATCTAGATAGGGTATCTAGATAGGGTATCTAGATAGGGTATCTAGATAGGGTATCTAGATAGGGTATCTATATATATAGTTTTCTAGATACAGTATCTAGATTCAGTATCTAGATACAGTATGTAAATACAGTATCTAGATACAGTATCCATGTACAGTATCTAGATACATTTTTTCTTCACCCAAAGCCGAATTCTAAAAATAAATTTTGAACGAGACAAAAAATGTATAAATATACTCCGTATCTGGCCATGGGAAAAGAAAGGAATTAATTACCTCCTATGTATGCAAAGACAAGCAAGTAAGCTCGACATAATGTTTTTTATGGTGATGAGGTGTCTATACGCAGTTAAAGGTACAGTAGCGATCGAAAATTCGTTTATGGTTAGTCTGTAACCAGAAAAACAAATTCGACTTTTTCCACGTGGAATTTAACTTTGTATAGAAATTTCTTTCGTTTTTATGTGTGAACAAAGCTTCTTATTGGGTAAAAATAATCAAATATTCGAGAAGTTCAAATATAGAGCGAAAAATTGACATTGAAGATTTTACATAGTTTTAGATCATAAACGAATTTTTGCTCGCTGCTGTATAGAAGCGAAAGATAATTAGTTTATGATTGATGTTCATTTTATATTTAAACTCATCGGATATTTGATATTTAAACTTGATATTTAAACTCATCAACACATAGTAGCAAAAAATTTTTATATATGAAGTTGAATTCCACGTGGGAAAAGTCGCATTTGTTTTACCGGTTACAGACTAACCATAAACGAATCTTCTTTCGCTACTGCACATGTGAATCAAAATACAGTAGATGGATGATCTCACGGGCTTATATAGCACATCCCAGACAAACGTAGTTGGCTTCAAGTTAATTAACGATCAATAGTTATCAAGTCGGGTAGATGGTGAGAAAACAGTCAACAACAATTGATTCCAAATTTATGGCATTCTCAATTCTATTTTTACCTTGCACAGCCGCACGAGGATACCAGATTAACGATGACTACAGTTACGACGTTCCTCGCCAGGTCCATTGCTGCTAGCAACATAACCCATCATACAAGGATGACAATAACCGACACACAACGACGCACATGCAGGGGGGGGGGGTCTCCAATTTGAAGTACCCTCGGGGAGGTGAACCTATGGGGTTGATAACTAATTAATTTATCTTCAGTGGGATTGATGGTACCAAAGTACACCTCAAAATCGCTGCCAAATGAAATAAATAAAAGGTTGAATCTTGACTACGGATAAATGCTATGTAATGTGGGTTCACCGATCACTAACGACACTCACCGATCACCAACGACACTCACCGATCACCAACGACACCCACCGATCACCAGCGACACGCATCGATCACCAACGACACTCACCGATCCCCAACGACACTCACCGATCCCCAACGACACCCACCGATCACCAGCGACACGCATCGATCACCAACGACACTCACCGATCCCCAACGACACTAACCGATCACCAATGGCAATCACCGATCACCAACGACACTCATCGATCACCGACCACTAACGACACACTCACCGATCCCCAACGACACTCACCGATCACTAACAACATTTACCGATCACCAAAAATACACTTACCGATCACTAGCGTCACTTAACGATAATCAACGACACTCACCGATACCCAACGACACGCTTACCGATCACCAACAATCATCCCTCAACGAAGTTGATCCAGATTATTGAAAGACCAGAATTTGCCAAGCTTCATTCAATTAGGAAATCCCCATAGACTATGTTCGAATATAAAGAGGCTGTTCCTCACGGCCTCGATACTGATATCTTGGCTACGCTAATATTTGCAGCTTAGCGAACCGCCACGTCTGCTTACGGTCTTACGCATAGACGATGTTACAAAGACGCATACCTCTACCCATTTCTCCTCATTTCCAGATGTACACTACACTTTGCTGCCACTACAGGCGCAACAGTATTACCTAAAACTAGAAACCATCCAGTGACAGTCCTTGTACCGCGACGCAAGAAAATTCGCTTATGTTTAGTCTATAACCGACAGAAACTAGACTTTTTCCACGTGGCATATAACTTCATATGCACATTTCTTACGGTATTATATCTGAACAATCCTTCTTAATGGATAATATCAATTAAATTTCAAATAAGTTCAACATCGATCGAAAATTTATCATTGAAGATTTCACTTAATCTTTCATAATAAACGAATTTTCTTCCGCTTCTGACATTCTCTGAATATGGTCAAGATTTAGTTGGGGAACTTATTCTGATGCAAACAATCGCCAGCCTCCCTCCACCAGAGGGAATAGAAGAATTGAAGTACACGTTAAGAGGGGGAAATTTGAGTCTTGGTATAACTAACTGTGGGTACAATTTGGCTGACCTCAAAAGAACTGGATCATCTGCTGCTGGGAGTATAGAATTATTTCGTAAAATATATAAAGTAAAAATTAGCATGACTAAGTTGGTGTGCGATGCTGATGCACCAAGAACGCACCTAAAGGGCATTGGCAACCAAAGTTTATAGTCGTTGCGTTACCGTGATTGAATTCTCATTTGAAATGTAGTTAACCAAACTATAAACCACACTACCTCACCCTTCCTTTTCTGCTGTGCCAGTCTACGGTGTTGCCCTACCCGCTACTGAGAGGCGCCTCCCCCTAATGCAGCAATAGGTTTTTCCTCTTCCGAGGCTAATGCCGCTATAGCGATTAATGAGGTGGGAATCATGGCGGAAGCGGGCTTCGTCTCCCGACACCGTAGGACAAAGGTCGTGAGCACACTGGGCACTGTAATACTGCCCACGTCATCGCTAGTGTGCACACTAGGCACTGTAATACTGCCCACATCATCGCAAGTGTGCACACTAGGCGCTGTAATACTGCCCACATCATCGCAAGTGTGCACACTAGGCGCTGTAATACTGCCCACATCATCGCAAGTGTGCACACTAGGCGCTGTAATACTGCCCACATCATCGCAAGTGTGCACACTAGGCGCTGTAGTACTGCCCACATCATCGCAAGTGTACCCACTAGGCGCTGTAATACTGCCCACATCATCGCAAGTGTGCACACTAGGCGCTGTAATACTGCCCACATCATCGCAAGTGTGCCCAATAGGCGCTGTAATACTGCCTGCGTCATGACTTGTGGGAAAATATACCACATGTCTCGATGATAGAGAAAATATTGTACATGGTTCTGAAACAACTGGCCTGTCGGTTGAGTTGAGGTGGGTAGGTCGGCAGAGGCAGCCTCTTGACTCATTCTCCCCTCCTCTCCTCAACCGGCAAGTGGAAAATTCCACCCATCTGCCACCCTAGTAGTGTTTTTTTTTGTCTTTTATAGAGCGTATGAAGTAAAAACTATTTTTCTTATTTGGGAGTAAATCACTAAGGCAAATATAGCAGCTAAATTCCTATAATTGTTCTAAGGTAATAAGATTAGATTATGGTAAGAAAGCGTACGTGTGATTATTAGAGTAGAAAAAAACATTTTTGTTCCTGAACTGAGTGTCCTGATGTGAGTACATGCGTTTAACGGCCCTAGCAGCTAAGCCTAAGTGTTCAACGGCTGCACTTGGGTCCAGCGCCCTAGGGCAGCCAGTGTATGTCGGTATGTAGCCAGCCTGTGTAGGTTGCGCGCTCTCAGTGCTTAAGTGCCCCAGGACACAACAGTGGATAAGAAATTGATACATCGGCTCTCCACACACCATCGTGACTATGACATAAGTGACTAGAACTAGAGTGGTCTACTTACGTGGTTAGCCAGTTTTACTAACCCCTCATTAATTGTAGATACGTAGAATGTTAGACAGTACATAGACATTCTCTCAGTACGTAATGACACGCGTTGACTCATATAAACGCCATTCTTCGTATCATGGAAGCCCCGTCAAAGTCCAAGTAAGTTAGAGGTAGTAAGAATATCATCAATGTGTTTCATTGTGTAATAAGTTATTTGTACTATGGGAAAGAAATATACCCGACATGACTATCGTTCACACTAGCCGCTGTGATGCTGCCCAGGTCAACGCTAGTGTGCACACTTGGGCGCTGTAAGACTGCCTGCGTCATGGCTGCTATACACACTAGACACTGTAATACGGCCCACGTCATGACAATGGTGCACACTAGGGGCAGTAATACTTATTGCGTCATGACCGGTGTGCACACTAGGCGCTGTAGTACCTCCTGCGTTATGACCGGTGTGCACACTAGGCGCTGTAGTACCTCCTGCGTTATGACCGGTGTGCACACTAGGCACTGTAATTTCTTCTGCGTTATGACCGGTGTGCACACTAGGCGTTGTAGTTTATTTTGCGTCAGGACCGGTTTGCACACTATTCGATGTAGTTTCTGCTGCGTCATGACTGGTGTGCACTCTAGGCACTGCCTAATCCGCAGGGACTGGTGCATTCTATGATTGTTGTTCGATAGGAAGCGACATAACTTAGTGGCTGGCTTATGAAACTGTTAGTACATGCAAAGCGTGCCACAGCACGGTGACTGGCACACAAAACTGTTGGTGCATGCAAGGCACGACACGGCGTGCAGTGGCTGGCATACGTCACGACAACAAAAATGCAAGGCACGGCACGGCATAGAGGCTGCCACACGACACTGTTAGTACATGAAAGTCATGAGACGGCAAAGTGGCTGGTACACGGCAATATGATTACATGCAAAGCGCCACACGGCACAGTGGTTGGCATGCGGCAGTTTCAATGCACGACCCGGCAGCTGGCATAAAACACTGTTAGTGATTGCACGACAATATTCGGTACAGTGGCTGGCACAGTGACCAGAACAGTGGCTGCATTTGTAGATGACACAGTGCTGGTACAGTGCTGGCACTGTGCTGGCACAGTGCAGGCCCAGAGAATATAGCACTTTGTTTCTAAGTTTACGGTCTATAGCTGCTCACTTAACAAGTTCAAGATGACTCCTGCTGCGTAACTAGAATGTGTAATTTGCCGCCAATCGTACACCCCCGAACTAATATATGGTGGTAGCTCTTCTATGCAGACACGCAGTACACCTCCAATTGGAGAGTGCAAAATAGCGAGCTGTAAATTCTGTCAACATGCCGAAGAGATTGAACAACTGAAAGCACAGTTAACTCATGCTTCTGGTGGCCCACCCAACACAGAGGCAGTTAACGCTTATACTAGGCTGTTAGCGGTTAAATTAGAACTCTAAAGCGTGCATAAACAATTTTGCGAACTCAAAGATATGATAAACAGCAAAATAGATGCAACAAAAGAAATTGCTATAACTACCTTGCATCAGATAAATGAACTCCAAGTGCACTTAGAATCAGAATTGGCAGAGAAACTTACAGCTCTAGACTCAGAGACCAACGACCGTATCAGATCGATAGAAAAAAGGTCAATGGTGATGAGGCACTGTACACAACTGTTGTAAACAGACGGCAGGCAGTCAGTTGCAAAGCATCACAGGTCGGGCGACAGTCCTGCCACACCCGAACTGATACAAGCAACCGTTTTGATGTGTTGCCCGATGAAATGGACTCTCAAAACACATGAAATTATTGTGATTGGCGATTACAATGTCACTTCCATCAAAACAAATCAGCGGAAAGAAAGAGTCCAAATAAAAATACCTGGCAACCCAGGCTTAAAAATTGACGATATTGAAGCAATAATCAGAAAGAAAAGCATACCTTTTTATAAACCGATCATACTACAAGTCGAGGAAAAAGACGTGGTGACGAAGACGGAAAAAACATGGGTAAGGTATGAAACCATGCTAACAAACGTCAAACGATCGCAAGCGAACATCCATGTCACTGGCATCCTATCTCATGCCAAAGCAAAGTTGGTACAAATTGAGCAAGATGATATTTCTAAACAATCGCATGGCAAATATCTGCATAGCACAACAAATCTCATTTTCAGACCATTGGGTAACTATGATCAACCTCAAAAGCTATGAATTTCATAGAATCACCAACAAGGCACGCATAAACACGTCTGGGCTTGATACCCTCAAAAACATCCTTCAGAAAATCGGTGCTGGCCTCATCACCGAAATTAAATCAAAAAACATTCGCGAAGCCCAACACAAGACTCCGCCATTACTGCCCAACGGCAACGGAATGAGTTAACGGCCTCTGCCCCAGCAAATAGCAATCACTGACCCTGCAATGACGATAGAGGAGCAGCCAACAAAAATAGATTCAGCACTAACAAAAAAGTCCATCGAGGTAAACCAACAGCCCTTGACTGCAACCGAAGAGTTTCTGGCAGGATTCCGAGCCAATATACTCTTAAATGCTACTATGTAAACGCTAGAAGTCTCCGAAACAAAATAGACTGATTAGGAATCCTCTCAATTAGCGATGAGATCGACATAATAGCCATCACAGAATCGTGGATGAAATCGGGCACCAGAAATTATCTGGGCGAATTCACACTCCCGTTTTTTTTACTATTTCACAAAGATAGACTAGGCCGTGAGGGTGGAGGAGTATTGTTTCTCGCAAAAAATACTCTACAAATAATAGAAGTCCCTGTTCCAAGCAGCAGACCCGACATAGTATATTCAAATAGTCGGTAAACATACAAAGTGTCAAATCACACTAGTTTATCGTCCTCCCAAGAGCATTGTCGCAGATGATATCGATCTTTCCAACATCCTCGTCAATGTCATCAGAACACAAAATAGTCTATGCATGGAGACTTCAATATTCCCGACATCGATTGGGAAACAGAAGAATGTACGGCCACTCGTCAACGCTTGATTGATTTTGCTGACGATAAATTTATGACTCAAATGGTAAAGACACCTGCAAGAGGTAGAACTATTCTTGATCTTCTACTTAGTGCAAGCGACTCTCATGTCACGAACGTCGAAGTTGGCTAACCGCTCGGAACTAGCGACCACAACTGTATCCGTTCTATGATTGAGCTCGAGTTGAAGACGTCAATTAACTGCGAAAAAGTTCCTAACTTTAGATTAGCTAACATTGATCGATCAAGAGAGGCAATGGCGTCAGCAAATATCACCCTCGGACATGATATCAATCAATTGCTAAACAATTTTTTGAGTGCACTTCAAAATATTTAAACTGACTATGTCCCTCGTAAAACAGGCGAACAGCAGTCAATCAGCCTAAGTACTGGAGAGGAGATTTGGTAGCGCCTTCAGTCGCAGAAGAAAGCAAAGCACTCGAATAAACAAAAGCACCCACACGACAGTGCTGCAAAAAATGAAAACAAAATCAGCAGACAAATTTTTAAAACTGTCCAGAAACAAAATAAAAAAATATGAAAATGAAATTGCGGCTAACGCCAAAACTAATCTGAAACAGTATTTGAGTTATATATCGAGCAAAAAAAATCAAGATCTGTAATTGGCCCTCCTGAAAATGATATCGGTGAACTAGAAACTGACAACACCAAAATGAGTGTCCTGCTTAACCTATTTTTCTGTTCTGTATTTACGTTAGAGAATCCTGATATTCATAAACCTGAGGATATCATAGTGCAAAGACAAATTGAAGCCCTCAGCACAGTAAACTTTTCCCCTGCCAAAGTTATTGAATATATAGGAAAATTGAAAGTTACAAAATCTCCAGGGCCAGACCAAGTTCATCCCAGAATACTGAAAGAGACTGAGAACGAGATTGCCGAACATCTAGAAAACATTTTCACTCAATCTCTCACAAATGGCACCTGCCCCTCTCAATGGAAAGAGGCCAACGTAACCCAATTTTTTAAGAAAGGTGACAAAAAGTGTCCCGGCAAATACCGTCCATCAGTCTCACCTCAATCATTGGCAAATTGATGGGAAGTATGATTACGGATAAAATTACAGAATTCTTGGAATCAAATCAGTTGATAGGTGACTCTCAGCATGGCTTCAGACGCAATCGTTCATGTCTTACTAACCTGCTGCTTTTTTTTCTAGAATATAATTAAATTTCACGACGCGAAATCACCGATCGACATCATTTACCTTGACTTTCAAAAGGCCTTCGACAAAGTTCCTCACAAACACTTGGTTAGTAAATTGCACAGCATCGGTATTCGATACCAAGCTAGGAGGAAATTTACAAACCAAACTCGAGTGTGAGCCGATCCAATTAGATTTGAACAAACTGTTGATTGATCAGAAAAGTGACAAATGAAATTCAATGTCGACGAGTGTAAAGTTATGCACATTGGTTACCATAACCCTAAACATGAATATTCAATGTCCGGAAAGAAACTGATACCTGTCACCGAAGAAAGAGATCTGGATGTCATCATTAGTAACGACTTGAAGAGTAGCAAGTAATGTAACGATGCTGCCAAAAAAGGCAATAAAATGTAGTCATGATATCCCGCACAATCTCGTACAAGAGCAGAAATAGTATCCGCATGTCATTCACTGCATTTCTTAGACCGCACCTTGAGAATTCCGTCCAATTTTGGTCTCCATACCTCAGAAAAAAACATTATTAAATTAGAGAAGGTCCAACATAGAGCTACCAAACTAATCCCTTCGCTGTGCAATAAATTATACAAAGAGAGACTGCGCGAATTCAACCATTATTTGCTAGAGAAACGTAGAGTCAGAGATGACACGATCGAAGAGTGGAAGATTATGAAGGGCAAGGAAAACGTTGAGCGAGCTAGCCTATTTACTTTAGATGCAAACGGAGTGACCAGAAATAATGGATTCAAAATTGTTGGCAAGCGTTTCACACTCGATTTCACGCGCAATTTCTTCACGTATAGCGTTGACGAGGAATGGAACAGACTTCCCTCGGAAGTTGTGAACAGCGATACAATTGAAGCGTTCAAGTCACGGTTCGATAAATTCTACCAAAATCGCTGTTAAATAGCTCCCATCTATAGCACTTTCACCACTAGATTCGTTAAAAATAGTGTCCGGCATTGACACCCGTACGGTTAAATTAGTGTCCGGCATTGACACCAGCACGGTTAAAAAGGTGCCCGGCATTGGCACCTGCTTGTTACAAAACGGTGTTCAGCAATGACACCGGTCAGCATTGGTTTAATGAGAAATGAAACCGTGACAATCTCAGATCAACATCGTGGGTCGGTGGCTTTCTCATCAGGAACTGATTTGAGTTGTTTCAAGTATCATCATTAAATGTTATTTCCTTCTACAAACTTTCCCTTTATTGATCTATTAAAACAGAAAATACAGAGACACAAGATGCTATCTTAGACGTTCTACTTAAGAACAAATCTTATCACTATCGAAGAGCAACCCAGCTTGGGCCAAAAGGCCTGTTGTTGTGTTCAAACACTTGAAACACGTGTAAACAGTGCTGGCACAATTGTTAGCACAGTGCTGGCTGGCTGGCACAGTAGCTGGCCCGTTAGATGGAACCGTAAACTTCATCTTAAGCCGAGTTGAAAAAACCCGCCACTCCTTCCTTGTGGGCTTCCAACACGCCCCCACTATAAAGGGTAGGGCCTCTTAGGTCTATGAAATACTACTCTAAGGAAGTACATGTCAAAGACCTCGGTTTTGATGTTTTTCTCTAGCTCCTAAATGAATTAGTCACAAATGTCGGCTCCTCGCGTCCTCGAGTCGACGGCTCCTCGAGTCGAAAGCTGGAATCTGCCAAAAACTCGAAGAGCCTCACAAACTGTTATTGGCTCACTAAAATTGCGTCTGTTAGGGGAAATTAAACCCTCTTGTTCCCACTATGCGTGTCAACGCGATGTCATGGTGGATAGAGTATGCCAAATGTCTACAACTAAAAATTGTAAAGGTTGGTGTTGCAATACTCACCGAGGTCAAGACCTTCACTTACATGATATGTTTTCTAAGATCATCTGACACTCTAACCTGAACGGTTACGATTCGACAAGACCTTACCAATTACACAAAGTGAAAACTATATCTCTTATGTCGCACTCTGATTCCCAACCTCGCAGAGCCTCAGACTGTATAGTGCATTACATGATCCCCCTGGACACCACGGCTCGTCATCTCTCTCGATGATTCAACTAGCTGCAATCGCTACATAGCGGCTTTTACGAGCGGTAATTGCTACCCCGCGGCTCTCCCAAGGTGGAATCGCTACCCCACCGCTCTTGCGAGCTGGTGTTCTCGGAACTCCATACTTCATCGGCCATGTTCCTGCAATTCACCAGTCAAATTCCGATATTTCCGTTGTCTTGTCCCGTTACTATACTGACCGAATCCCGTTACTTCACTGTTCAAGTCGACCCCACTAGCTGATTCCCGCAGCTCTTAGAAAGCGAAGTTTATACCCCGCTACTGTTTCGAGAGGAAATCGCGAGTGCGCCGCTGCTTTTCCAACATGAATTTGTTACCCCGCGATATTTACTAGCTGGAATCATTTGTTCCACAAGCTTGCTGCGAGTTTCCGCTGCTTCCCCAAACTCCTACGCTACTTCGCTGCTTCCCCGAGCTTGCAGCGCTATAACCCACATATTACACGAGCTCGCAGAGCTACCTCGCTGCTTCAACAAACTTGATCTGTGCACGTGAGTTTATTTACCGTCCGGTTATTGTAGATACGCTCCACCTGCCGAGGCAACACTTCGCGTTCTATGCGCACAAGATCTCTCCCGATGCTGTTTTCGGTAACATACTACCGATGTTTCCAAGGGACAAGTCCCCAAAGACAAGGTGCCTGATGACCACCCTCCATGCTCCAACCCTGGCCTCCCCGTCCCTCCTCCAGTCAGTGAAAGCCAGACGCCATTTCTGGGTCTGAACTAATCTGCATAATGGACGGGCGGCATCAGCAGAGCGGCGAGAGCCGGGGATACACTGAAGTGGGGCAGGTGGGTTCTGGGGGCATGGGCAGTGGTGTACCGAAGATTAAGGGATGGAGTACCGAAAGTAGTTGACGGAGTACCAGGGTATGGTCCTGCAAATACCTAGATCTTCGGACAAGTAGCCAGGTATGTCGGACGAGTACCAGGGAATGTTCAGACGAGTACCAGGGTATGGTTAGATGACCAGTTGGGTATGGTCAGCCGAATAGCAGGGTATAGTCAGACGAGTAGCAGGGTATGGTCAGACGATTAGCAGGGTATGGTTAGACGACTAGCAGAGGATGGTCAGACGAGTAGCAGGTTATGATCAGACGAGAACCGCAGTATGGTCGGGCGAATGCCTGGACATGGGCAGTTAAAACATGGACAGTGGAGTAACGGAATTCGGTCAGTATAGTAGCGGGACAAGGCAAGGGAAATTTCGGAATATGACCTGTGAATTGCAGGAACATGGCCGATGATGTACGGAGTACCGAGACACAGCCGGTAAAGTACTCAGACATGTCTGGTGAGGTACCGGGGCACAGCCGGTAGAATACAGAGACACGGCCGGTAGAGTACCGGAACAACGGCCAGTAGAGTACTGGGACATGGCTGGTAGAGTACCGGGACGCGGCTGGTAGTGTAAGGAAACGCAGATTCAATATGATTGAAGAAGATAGGTATAGTGATAGCGGAGGAGGGTCAAGGCGAATAGCAGGAGACAGAAAAAACATAGCTATAGGTTTATTATTGAATCGACTGCATGGGTAAGGACACTTCACTCTGGTTTATAATATATATTTAAAAACTCATGAACATAGTTTTGATAGAAACAACCTAATTAAACATCGATGAAAATGGTCCGGGCCTTCCGTACAACACTGCACCGGTTTTACATGATCGCCGGGAAACCTGACCAGTTATAACGAGGTAAAGGGGTGCCGCCCTGACGGAATTCCCACACATCTCTAGACCTACGTGGCACCGTTCGGAACTAATCAACACAGTTATGAGCCAGCTACGCAATGCCAAAGGTACCCCCACAGCTGCCGTACGAAGCTCTTGACGATCCACCACGCCTCATAGACAGAATCACCACGGCGTCGCTCCCCGCCCACGAAGAAAATGCCACGCAGACAGATACAGGTGCCAGGCGTACTGCGTCTGCAGCTTTGCAGCGGATGTACGCGTCACAATTGCAGCGCCCCCCCCCCCCCATGAGCCCTGGCGTTGGATGCGTAGGGTCTCTGCCTCCACAGCTGTCGTCACGTCTCCCCTTGGCGATGATGCCCCCGCAAATTGATATCGGTGACAGGCGTACTGCACATGCATACTTGCAGCGGATGAATACGTACAGTACTGGAAAAATTATTATGGATTTTTGAGATTTCCGGTATTTTTACATAAGAAGGTGAAATAAACACAATTTATGTAATGATAGATGATTTATTTCGTATTATTTATGCAGAACGAGTA
>SDVV010025822.1:0-12357 GCA_016164225.1 Gammarus roeselii | reverse complement strand
CTTCCTTTTCTGATCACATGCTGAGTGGTTTGAATCAATAAAATAAAAAATGTTCGTCAGTACATTGTTTAATCATTTTGAATGTTTTTATTCCCGATATAAAATATAATGGTAATGTACCGCGATACATGTATCGGGTACCGGTATCGCCTTATATGATTTTGATGTACCGCAGTACCGGTATCGCCTTGGCAATTTTTTGTACCGATGCCCATCTCTGGGTATGACCCCGTTACTGCTCCACCGTGGCATTATGCCTCAACACTATATGCTCACGGCTTTTTCACAGCCCCTTCTTGTGTAGTGCTTTCCAAATATCATAAGTACCAATATTAATTGGCACTTTATTACAACTGATGATGGGAGCAGCTCCCGAAACGTTTTGAACTTTTTTTTTCACCCAAGTTTTTAGATAATACCCTTTTAATATTAATTTTAGCTCCCCTTAAGTACATGTGTTCTCATTGATTAAAATGCTTATTGAAGCTTTGGTATACCTTTTTTAAATATATATATATACATATATATATATATATTCATGAAGATAATTCAATGTATATGCTACTAATTCCGAAACAATACCAGAATGCACTGGTGATAGTTATTTATGTAACAAATAGTTTAGATGAATAAATCGCCAGTATAGCAATGAGTGAGCAGTTTATCCCATATAACGGCATTAGAAATATTCCCTACATCACTCGAACAATGCGTGTACGCACTGGCCTTTTAATTTCCATCCATGGGATCATTAGACCTAGGACAACCTGCCCCCTTCATGCACATCCTTAGTAGAAACGGTCACACCCTCTTTGAAGAAGTATCTGACGGACATATGCGAGCTGGAACTCCTGTTTTGCATTCATTAAGTCACAATTTTCCACTATGAGGAATGTTGTTCAATTTTTGTTTATCTGTCACGCAAATAATAAACAATACGCACTGCATTTAGTTTTGATTTCGTTCGTTTCTCCAATTAGGACAGTATGTTCTAAAATGAATCGCCACCTTAAACCGCTCTATTTGACTCATCCACCTGTCGTAAATTAGGCAAAATGTTCACTTATTGAGTAAATGGTATAACCAATCATTATTCAATTTACATCAATCATGCTTTCAGTTTGTAGGAAACAGGAACTTGTATTTTATACGTAGTACCTCAAATGCAACACATTGTTTTGTTGTGATACTGCTTCCATTTATTATATGAAAAATTAAATAAGCAACGTCTTTGAATGATCAATAACAAAACAGCAAATACAAATGGGGAGAAGTCCTTCTTCAGTTCTCTCTTTTACGGACTGCAATGCACGCAAACCCAACTCGTCAATTAACCCTTTTCTGCTCGTCCTGCCACCCTTTATCAGTCCAGGAGAGGCTGGCGATGAAATAACCTTTCCCAAGCAGGAAGAAGATATTTGCGCGCTCGATTTCCCATCACCCAATAGTTTGTTGCGTGATAAACATGTAATATAAGACTTTTGTGGTTAACTCAATTAAATAAAAGTTAAAGGACGAGCGTTGATTTACATGGGAATTTAGTTTTCTCTGGCAGTACTATATCATTGGCCATGCAAGAGGCAACTTGTAATTTCTCAGGTTCAATTTGTCAGTTTCGTATTCCTTGACACAGGCAATGGACGTTACAATACCGGAGGAGGTTCGTAGTTTCTTGACTAAAGAAATGATGTTAAAATACAAAAAAATGATGCAACCTATGGATGTTTGATATAAACAATTAATTATAATTCTCGTTCTGTGATTTAAATGTAGGTTAGAAACGAACTTCATTAGATAATCTTCAGAGCGCATGTGGTGACAAAGTTCTAGTCTGAGAGCACTTACACCTGAACGAGAAAGCATATGCATGGGAATAATAGTCCTAATTCATTATAAGATGTCATAAGTTGATTTCAACAAAGGTTACGGACATGTGCTGGAAGGCGAAATTTTACATAACCCCATTTTTAAACTTGAAGCCGGACTGAATTTACACGCGCGACCAGCAAATGGCTATGGTTGTGAAGAGCTTTTTTGTCCTCTTTTTCACCTCGATATGGATACTGATCGACGTACACAATGAATCTGTTCGTGGATAGTATGAAGCCAAATAGAAGACAGGCTGCAAGTCGCATGGTCCATAGAAGCCGTGCTCAAAAAGTGTTGAGATCACCAGCTAATTTTCTGGCGTGTTCATCATCAGTGGTAACTATTTGTACAGACAAACATTGTTTAAGAACTAAATGATAGTAGTTTACATCATTTCTATAAAAGTGGGCAGGTTCAGCAAGATTTTGGCCAAGTCAGAGCATTCTACGCAATGCTTTGTCCCGAACGAGCCTGTGTGTGTTCCATGCTTGAGTGGGCCATAAGTTTAGCTGGTTACTCACAGGTTCTTCAGGACAGCACATGTTACTATATAACTCGCCATGTGCACTCCGAGTAAATTAGTTTATGTCCCAGCGTTTTCGGGGAGACGTCATGTTTTACACTGAGCAGTTGCTAGTTCAGCGGAATACTGAGTTTCCTACGTCATCCGAAAGGGTTCGAACCATGATTACATAAAAAAAAAAAAGAGTCCGTCCGTCTAAAAGACTCGCAGATTACTGTAAACGACTAATTGAACAACATATTCCTTCGAATCGCGTTAAATTAAAAAAAATCAACTGTTTTAACAAGGATCATACGCTTGCGTAATGTGAAAATATTTTTTCTGACGTACAAAATACTATATTTCCCTTCTTATGAAGTCATGCATAATGTGAAAAAAGTCGTCTGGTGGATATTCTTTCGGAATATAGCGAAATGGGAGCCACATAACATATACGAAGAAATTATGTTACTGTAAATCTCATTTCATGTACGAGACCCACACTAAGGCTGTCCAAGGGCCTCCGCGCGGAGGCTGTTCGGGTGCCTGCACATGGAGGCCGTCCGGTAGCCTACACACGGAGGCTGTCCTGGGACGTCAACAGGTTTTAATCCTGCCCTGGCTACGCTGGGACTGAGAGACGTTATTATCTTTGATGGAGGGGAAGTGAAACCAGTCTTTCATTAACAGGATATCATATATTCCTCGCCTTGTGTAAAGAGACATGACATTACCAACGCAGTTGATCATGACGGTGCCTTAGATGGCATAACTTCATTAATGTTTGCAGAATGACCTGAAATTATCGCACAATATTCCTCACAATAAGAAAAAATTCCTCCCAACAAAGAAAATTCACAGGTGAAAGGATCCATTGAATGGGTACTGGCGACGTTAGAGCACGTGACAACTACGTCATCATTTGAGCTATCCGGTGCACCCGCTGCTCATTATTCATTCATGGAAGGAATGATATCTACATCGTTATCGAGAGAGGCCCAGTCGGCGGTCTCGGAACAAGCGTTAGTGAAAGGTCTTTCTCTGGTTGCGGATTCCTATTGGGGGTGGTGGTATTGGGTTTAAGGGACGCGACTGCGATGAGTGTGTCAATGTTGATTTTATCTTGAGAGGCCAGCTACTGCTGGAATTGAGTTTAGAGACTGTGCGTTGTTGTGGCAGGAGAGTCCGGCGTTAGGTTACGATGATCTTATGCAAGTGTCTTTTCTTTGTTTACTAAAATGTAACGAGAGGTAAGCGATATTCCATCTCAATCCGACGTCCAGGTCAAAATAATGTTACAGTCGAGACGGCCTAGAGCGAAACACATACAGATACGAGCAATGACTTGACATTTTGATCATTCGATCATTAAAACCATTCTTCTATGTTGCCGCCATCTTCGTGGTTATACTCAGATAACACGAGGTTGAGAAGCTGTCAGAGTGGTTCAAGCTATAACAGTCAGATCCCTGGTGTGCGTTCACAAATCACGCGAGAGGAAAGTTGCGTAAGGAACAAATTTGGGTAACGAAACGAAGCGACTCTTTTGCCTCCAAAAGTACAGCCAAATAGTGTTTCGGAGGTCTAGAAGATAGTATTGAAATTTGATATTTTTATCAACTTGCATAGGTGATCGATTAGGGCAACTATTACTGTTTCGAGCCTTGTGCGTTGGAACTTGATCGGTTAAGCGTCGATAATATCCATGTCGTAACTTGACTGACTAATTTCTACACCAAACATAAGTACTGAGTCTGGAGGTGTTGCGTTTCTGCTTACATCTGCTGACCATCTTCGGCATGATACTGCCTAACACGTTGACAGATCAATCTCGTACAGAATTTGAAGTTTCCCAGAGCTCGAATTGGCTTTGAACCGTAAGTTACCAGAGGGATGGCTATAGCCCAATTTTCGAACCAGATTTCGCCCGTACTCCTTCATAGCTACCTCATCACTGTAGGGGCCACAGAAAAAGACGATATCTCCTGAACGGGCACTCTCTTGCCCTGGAAACGGCTTGGCAGTAGATGCCTTCAGGTGCGATATTCCCGTGAGTTCTTTGGTGCGGTACAGTTTGCACGCCTTCACCCACTCGGCATCCAGACTTCGCTTGGGAAAAGTAAGCAACCATCTGCCCTGTTTGCCAAGGTCCAATTGGTACTGCATAGCGATCTCGTCTTCAATCTCGTGCAGCCACACATCACTCCAGGTTCGCGAGGGTATCTCGATTTTCCTGTCATCGATGTTCTTGTTCCTGAGAAAAGATTTTGCCATGTTAAATATAGTCAAAGAGAATAAATAGTAATAATATTCCAGTGCTAACGATTTCATCTCTAACAGTTAATCCAATTGTGTCATGTGCTGTACTCTTTCGATTCACTGAGGATAGCCAGATTTTTTCTGTCCCTGCACAGAGGCGTTTTGCCTTATGAGCTTTTGGTTCACACCTCTCACCCAGCTCTTCAATATCGTGTCACATTTTGCTGAACTCATTCGTGGTTGAAAATGCGACACGGCAAAGTTCACCGACGTTACCCCACACGAGCCTATTTTTACGACCCCAAAAAACAACAGGTTGAAACAACGCTAATGTTTGGGGGAACTAAAGACGCCAAAGATGTGACGAGTTCAATGAACAATTTGATCATTTCTGAATGAACTAAAAAATCATTCAAGGTCCAATTGTGCTTATAGAGGTGTTCTTATGTATTAGATACGTATACGAGTTTAGTATAACGCGCTAATAAGCATCGTATGTTTTTGTTTTGACTGATCTGTTCAGCAGCGGGCTGGAACGCGTAACCTTGCAGTTTTTGTGTCGCCATTTCGGACGTGAACTTTACCAATTTCGGGTGAGCGTGAGATCGTTCACGATGACCTAATTAAACATAGGGCGAAACGCCTCATGTCAAACAATTTCACGTTCATGGATAATAATTTGTATTACATACACTAGGTGCCAAATCATTAGCATTTTTTAAATATTTTTTGTGCAAAATCATTAACATGTATAATGGAAATTTGAGGTAATAATGCTAGTACTCTTAGCGGGTGTAATAATTATAATGGAACAGCCTTCTAAGTTTTGTGATGGAATCTGATTCCCTGGCTACATTCAAGGGATGGCTTGCGGAGTTCCCGGGTGATGTTCTGTTTGAGTTTGTTTAGGTTTGGGGAGGTCCTTCTGTAATATGTTGATATCTTAGCTTTGGGATCAACCTGCCGCATGCGCCATCTCTTAGTGTGTTGTTTTGCCCCCCCCCCCTCTCCCTTCTTGGGTGCGTGAGTGGTGGGTGTTTCCGAGTCCTTGTGCTGCTATGATGGTGGGTTGCGATGTGTGCGTGTATTTGTGTGTTGTGTGCCTGAGTGGGATGCGTCTGCGTTCTTCTAAATATTAAACTGGCAGGCATGGCGGTGCTAGAAACTCCCGACTCTGCTGCTCCTCATAGGCTTGTGGCGCTGCTGGAGGGGGCTGCAAAAGTAAGGGACAAAGGTAAGAGACCTTCTACAGCTTTAAAGCAATCAATGCACTTAATACATCGATGTAAGCTCTTGAAGAGTACTGTAATGGAATAAAACCACTTTCTCAAAAGTTGTCGGTGATTTAAAAGAAACAAAATCCGGAAAATAACTAGACAGCGTCCGCCCAAAAGGAACGTCATGTCTCTTAGCATCGTCTGTTATCTCGGGATCAATCTCGAACTCTCAAATAGTTCTACGGTTTCAAGCCTTTTTAAATATTTCCGTTTATATTTTCTAACAGGACGTATTGGATATCAAGAAAAATACTTATAATCCTGCACTAGTTTATAAACCAGGTAAGGGTAGAGGGGTCGGCACCCTTGACAAACAAACATACCTAGCTAGCATGACAGCTATTGTGTCTGAAAGTATTTGACAGCGTCAGAACCTATTCCCAAGTTTTCACTGAAACGGAAACTACAAATTCTCAAGTTATCACTGAAACTGGAACATAGAGTAAATAATCTGATCCGCTAAGTTAAACAAATTAAAGGTGCTCTCAGATGAAATGTATAATAAAACTGTTTGTCAGCGGGTCGAAACGTTTTGTACAAAATTTAATTTTAGAACGATATTTGCTGCTATACTCTACAAAGCTTTCGTTCAGCTAAATATTTAGTCAATGCTCTCGGCCTCCTTAACTACTAATGAATTTATAGTCTATTACTCCTTTGTCGAAGAGATAACTGATATTCTAATTGCTGAGCAATACTGTATGGCCTCTTCGGTTCGCGAACATACCTTCCCATGAATCTATCGAAATTTCTGTCTCCGATACTAACGCTCTAGTTTTGTGTCTAAATCGAAATTATTTCAGGAGTCTTTGCGAGCGACCATTAAGAAGTTTTTTTTTCTGTTCAACGGCAAACTGTATAGTCAAATTTCAAGATTGGGTATGGGTTACCTTCGAGGGCCTTCTTTTGCAAACGTATTGATGTGTTACACGAAAAGAATTAATCAACGAATGTTCCTCTCATTTCCGATTGGTATTGTATTGGGGCTGTGTAGATGATACCTTCCTAGTATTTCGCCACCGATCCCACGCAGCATTATCGCGTAATAACCTCAACACAAAACATTGTAACATAAACTTCACAATGAAAATTGGACAAAATTTTAAACTTTATTTTTCATATAGTATTTTGTTGACAAGCAATAAATAAATTTCGGTGTTCTGTTTAACGCAAAACTCATGTTTTCGATGCTTTAGGTAATATTTTTTCGTGTTTCTGTTCCTTTAGATTTTAATGTTAGCACAACAGTGTTAAGATACTGCCATTCCGTGCCTGTAATATATGTTCAAATTACAGTTCATGTCAAGTTTAAATTTGTGAAGACGTTTTTCATCTATAATGGTTAGCCATCAACCCTAATTAAATCACAAATCAATACTTTTTTGACAAATAATTTTGTACCTCGGCCTTCTGTTAATACATGCGATAAACAATTTTCTCTCTCAGCCCCTTTTTGTAGCCCAATCAGAAAATCACAAGTTCGAATTACTTCACTTGCAATCTAAATATGTATCTGTTGTTAACTCCTACATTGTTTGGGTGAACACTTTTTGTAGTGAAACCTTACTCAAGTTCAAGGTCACGCATCCTAAAGGCATGTATCTTCACTGGTGTGCGTACTATCGGTTACAAAGATAGAGACGTTATTTTTACTTTTGCGTTTTATTTTAACTTCATTTAAATCAAATTTTATGTCGTTAGGTAAGTTTTTTTGGTTGTATGTTTACAACCAAACGTCTGGAGGAAATACTGATGTGTAAATCCATTCTATAGAACATACAATCTTGGTGCAGGGATGTTGTAAAAACGCGATATTAAAAATATGATCTATTTATGTAACCTAAAGTACCTCCACATTGTGCATCTGAGTAGGAGTCGGGTCAATTGTTCTTACCGTTCGAACCAGAGATGCTGGCTGGAGCTACCGTAGAAGATCCCTTCTGTGTGAACCCTCTCATTCGATGATTCGTAATCATTTAGAAGTCTGCAGTAATTCAGTGGAAGAGAAAAATTCCATATACAAGGTTCGGCTGATAAAGTTGTTTACCTTCGCTTTCTGGAATAATTACGGGACCAAACATTTCCTCCATTTCTATCATGGTACATATCTCCTGTTTAGTGTGGAGGTAGTTCTCAAGTTTGTTTACAAGTGTAAGAAGACAACAATAGGCTTATTAGCCCAAGCTAGGTTGCCTCTTGATAGCAAGAGGATTAGTTCTGAAGTAGAACGTCAAAGAGAGCTTCATGCGCAATTTCTATTTTAAAAACATCAAGAAAGGGAACGGTTTAGCTATTTATCAGCGATTTGTGTAGAACTTACCGAGCCGAGACTTGAACGTTTCGATTGTATTGCTGTTTACCACCTCCGCTGGAAGTTTGTTCCATTCTTCAACAACTCTACTTGAAAAAATTGCGCATGATGTCGAGTGAGAAACGTTTCCCAACGATTTTGAATCCATTGTTCCTAGTCATTCCGTTTGTATCTAGAGTGAACAGGTTCGCTCGGTCGACGTTTTCCTTACCCTCCATAATCTCCACACTTCGATCATGTCACCTCTGACACGACGTTTCTCTAGCGAATGAAGATTGAGTTCACGAAGCCTGTCTTCGTACAATTTATTCCGTAGCAAAGGGATGAGTTTAGTAGCTCTACGTTGAACCTTCTCTAGTTAAATAATAACGTCTTTTCTAAGATATGGAAACCAGAATTGAACGGAATACTCGAGATGCGGTCTTACGAATGCATTGTATAACTTGATCATACTGTGTGGATTTCTTTACGAGATACTGCGGGATATCATACCTAGCATTTTGTTGTCTTTCTCGGCAGCATCGTTACATTGCTTGCTACTTTTTAAGTCGTTACTGCTGTTGACTTAAATCTCCCTCTTCAGTGACAGGAATGAGTTTCTTTCCTGCCACTGAATATTCGCACTTGAGGTTAAAAGGACCTATGTCCATAACTTTACATTTGTCTACATTAAGTTTCATTTCACCAGTCAACAATTTTGTTCAACTCTCGTTGGATCTGCTGGCACTCCAGTATACGGTTTGCACTTTTCCTCCTATCTGATTATCGTCTGCAAACTTGCTAATGTTTGAGAGTGCGTTGCGTTGCTATCGACATCGCTAATGAATATAGTAAAGAGAACTGGACCTAGCACAGATCCTTGAGGCACGCCGCTTGTAACATTACCCCAGGAGGAGGAAGCGCCGTTAAGTACAACTCGCTGCAGTCTGTCCGTAAGCCAGCATTTTATCCAGTTGTTAAGCTCGCCTCGATTACCGATGCTGTGCAATTTAGTAACTAGGCGCTTGTGGCGGACTTCATCAAAGGCTTTTTGAAAGTCAAGGTAAATACTATCGATTGGAGATTTTGTGTCGTGGATTTCGATTATATTCTTGAAAAAAAGTAGCAGATTCATAAGACAGGAACGGTTGTGTCTAAAACCATGCTGGGAGTTGCCAATCAGTTTGTTTGATTTTAGGAATTCTACAATTTTATCCGTTATCAAACTTTCCATCAATTTGCCAATGACTGAGGTAAGACTAATTGGACGGTAATTTCCGCGACACTTTTTGTCCCCTTTTTTAAAAATTCTGGTAACATTGGCCACTTTCCTTTTATAGTGGCAGGTGCCATTTGTGAGAGATTGGGAGAAAATGTTTGAATGTTCGGCAATTTCGTTTTTAGTCTCTCAGAATTCTGGGATGAACTTGGTCTGGACCTGGAGATTTTGTGACTTTCAATAACTTTGGTGGGGGAAAAGTTCACTGTGTTGAGGGGTTTAATTCGTCGTTCCGCTATGATATCCTCAGAATTAGGACAATCCTGATTCTCTAATGTAAATACAGAACAAAAAAATCATTAAGTAGGGCACTTTCTAGCTCACCAATATCGCTCTTGAGAAGACCAATTACAGATCTTGAATTTCTTGCTCAAAATATAACTAAAAAATTGATTCGGATTACTTTTGGCATTGGCGGCTATTTCAATTTCATAATCTTTCTTCTTACGTTTCTGGGCCCTCTTTAGATCTTTTCTGCTGATGTTGTATTCATTTTTTGCTACGTCGTCATGTGGATGTTTCTGTTTTATCAAGTGCTTTACTTTCTTACGCGACTGAAGGCGCTGCAGTTCTCCTTTCCAGTACTTGGGCTGATTGACTGCTGTTCGCCTGTTTTTGCGCGGGATATGCGCATATTCAATATTTTTAAGTGAAGTCAAGAAATTGTAAAGCGATTGTTTGAAATCTTGTCCGATGGTTATAATGCTGACGCCATTGACTCTTGGGCCATCAAAGTTAGCTAATCTAAAGTTAAGGAATTTTTCACAGTTTGTTGACGTTTTCAACTCAAGCTCTATCAAAAGGCGGATACAGTTGTGGTCGCTAGTTCCGAGTGGTTCTCCCACTTCGACGTTCGTGACATGAGAGTCGCTTGCAGTAAATAGGAAATCAAGAATATTGCTACCTCTCGTAGGTGTCTTCACGATTTGGGTCATGAACTTATCGTCTGCAAAATCAATCAGACGTTGGCCTGTGGCAGTGCATTCGTTTGTTTCCTAATCAATGTCAGGGATATTGAAGTCTCCGAGCAAAATACTGTGCTGTGTTGTGACGGCATCGACGAGGGTGTTGTAAAGATCGATGTCATCTGCAGCCTTGCTTTTGGGGGGACGATAGACGAGAGTGATTTGCCATACTATATGTTTACCGACTACTTTGACTCTGTGTCGTGTCTGCTATTTGGAATAATGGCTTCTATTATTTGTAGGGTGTTTTTTTACAAGAAACAGCACTCCACCGCCCTCTCGGCCTTGTCTATCTTTGTGAAATAGTGAGTAACCGGGGTGAGTAAATTCGCCTAAATAATGCTTGGTGCTCAATTTCATTCACGATTCCGTGATTGCTATTATGTCTTTATTTTCATTCATTGCAAGGATTCCCAATTCTTCGATCATGTTTCGGAGACTTCTAGCGTTCACATAGGAACATTTGAGAGTACCGTTGGTCATATAAACTTGATTTTTTTTAGCTATACTGATTTTACTTTGAGGTCTTGTGTCGGAGCCCAAACTTTCGTTTACGTTTACGCGGGTTGCACTAGTGGAGCAGCGACTACTGCCTCTAACCGGGACTGGATTGATGACAGGAACTTTTTTGCTATGACCTGCGGTGATGTTTTGATGGGCTCCTGTATTGGTTGTATATCTAGTGGTGGCCGTGGGGTCATTCCGTCGGGCACTGCTGGCAAAGTTGTGTGTTGGATATCGAGTGCGTTTTTTGACTTATTTTCGGTGGCAAGACCAGCGCCGATGTTTTTAAATATATTTTCGTGGGTATTAAGTCAGTATGTGTTTATACGAGCCTTGTTGGTGATTCTGTTGAGGTTATAGTTCTTTGGATCAATCCTCGTATCCAAATGATCAGAAAATGGGATTTTCTGAGCTTCGCAGAATGTTGTGAGGCGATTGTTAAGAAGAATTATCTTGCTGAACTTGTATCTACTTTGATTCGGATGGGGAAGATTGCCAGTGACATGGATGTTCGCGTTTGGGCTTTTGACATTGGTTAGCATGGTTTCATACCTTTTCCATGTCTATTCCGTCTGCGACACGTATTTGGCTCCGCCTTGTAGTATAATTCGTTTGGAAAAATGTCTTTTTCTTTTGATTATGCCTTCAACCTCGTCGATTTTCTATGTCTGATTTGCCGAGTATTTTCATTTGAATTCTCCCTTTTCGCTATTTTGATTTGAAGGTGGTGACATTGTAGTCACCAACCACAATAACTTTCTCTGTATTCTGAGAGTCCATTTCTTGGGGAATACATCAAATCAATTACGTGTGTTGGGTCGAAAGTGATGAGATAGTGGCCCAACGTGTGTTGCATTGTCACAGCGTGGCTGCCTCTTGCTTACTTTAGTTTTGTAAAGTTTTGTAAAGTAAAGTAAAGTAAAGTGAGCTTCTCGGCCAATTCGGAGTCTAGGTGCACTAGAAGTTCTTTCATTTGATTTAGGTTGGCCTCAGTAGTTTTTTTGACTGCTGCTAGTTTACTGTTCATCAGATGTTTGAATTTGTGGAATTGTTTCAACACGTTTATCAATTTTGATTCAACAGCTGGCAACCGAGTGTCCGTGTTGACTGTCTTTGTTTTGGACGAGTCGTTGGAGGCCTGACTGAGTAGTGCCCTCAGTTGCTCGATTTCCTCTGCCTGTTGACATAATTTGCAGCGTGCTATCTTGCATTCCCCATTAGAGGGACTACTGCGCAGATTTATGGCAGGGCTAGAAGAACTATCACAAATCATTAGTTCGGCGGCGTACGATTGGTGGCATATGCCACATACCAACAGTAGAGTATATAGGAGCAAGACGGCCCAAAAATATAGGAGCAAGACGGCCCAAAAATATAGGAGCAAGACGGCCCAAAAATATAGGAGCAAGACG
>SDVV010025821.1:0-12357 GCA_016164225.1 Gammarus roeselii | reverse complement strand
CATAAACACTATGCACGTGGGTCGTGTAACTCATTCTGTGTCAACTTGACAGGCAATGATGCCATCTTGCGGCCGCATGCATATAAACACTATGCACGTGGGTCGTGTAACTCATTCTGTGTCAGCTTGACAGACAATGATGCCATCTTGCGGCCGCATGCATAAACACTATGCACGTGGGTCGTGTAACTCATTCTGTGTCAGCTCGACAGGCAATGATGCCATCTTGCGGCCGCATGCATATAAACACTCTGCACGAGGGTCGTGTAACTTATTCTGTGTCAGCTTGACATATTTTAATAGGTTATTATTGAGACTACAGCCCATGACCAGTCAAAATAGATCGGAATTTTGCACTGTGTAAGGCCGCAAGCAATCACTTGTTTCATACGCTCCGAGCCGACATAAATGAGTTGCAAAACCAACAACTTGGATATGATTGCTGCTATCGCTGTATGGAATTCTTTGTTTCAGACGCTCCGAATCGACATAAGTGAGCTGCAAAACCAACAACTTGGATATGATTGCTGCTATCGCTGTATGGAATCCTTTGTTTCAGACGCTCCGAATCGACATAAGTGAGCTGCAAAACCAACAACTTGGATATGATTGCTGCTATCGCTGTATGGAATCCTTTGTTTCAGACGCTCCGAATCGACATAAGTGAGCTGCAAAACCAACAACTTGGATATGATTGCTGCTATCGCTGTATGGAATCCTTTGTTTCAGACGCTCCGAATCGACATAAGTGAGCTGCAAAACCAACAACTTGGATATGATTGCTGCTATCGCTGTATGGAATCCTTTGTTTCAGACGCTCCGAATCGACATAAGTGAGCTGCAAAACCAACAACTTGGATATGATTGCTGCTATCGCTGTATGGAATCCTTTGTTTCAGACGCTCCGAATCGACATAAGTGAGCTGCAAAACCAACAACTTGGATATGATTGCTGCTATCGCTGTATGTAAACCCTTGGTTTCAGACGCTCCGAGCCGACATAAATGAGCTCGAAAACCAACAACTTGAATATGATTGCTGCTATCGCTGAATGGAATTCTTTGTTTCAGACTCTCAAAGACAACAAAGCTGACATGCAAGACCTGCAGGACAAGATGCAGACCAAGGAAAAGTTGCTTCTAGTCTTTGGCCTGATAGCAGGAGTGCTTGCCTTCATAGGCCTCACCTCAGCAGGCTACTACTGCTACCAGAAGACAAGGAAGGATTCCGGTGTCCCTGAGGGTCTCATCATAGAATAAGAGCTGATAATATCATTACTTATTATTTAGTCTACGATACGAGTGATGCACAAGTCCCTGAGGGCCTGGTAGTCGAGGGATGTCCAAGTTCTTGAGAGCATGCCAGACAAGTGATGTGCTAGACAATGAGAGCATGCTGGACATGTGATTTGCTAGAAAATGAGAGCATGCTAGACAAGTGATGTGCTAGACAATGAGAGCATGCTGGACAAGTGATTCGCTACACAATGAGAGCATGCTAGACAAGTGATGTGCTAGACAATGAGAGCATGCTACACAAGTGATGTGCTAGACAATGAGAGCATGCTAGACGAGTGATGTACAAGTCTCTGAGAGCGTGCTAGACGAGTGATGTACAAGTCCCTAAGAGCCGGATAAACGAGTGATGTACAAGTCCTGAGTGCAAGACGAATGATGTATAAGTCCTGTGAGCCTGCTAGACGAGTGATATAAGTACTGAGAACCTGCTAGATGATTGATGGACAAGTTCCTGAGAGCATGATAGACGAGTAGGGCGGAAATCTATGAGAACATCACATACGAAGGATTAAATGTACAAGTCCCTCGCAATAAGACATACAAGTGTTATACAAATTCTTCATGATGTGATAAACGAGTGATGTACGAGTTTCTGAGAGCAAGATAGACGAATGATGTACATGTCTCTGAGAACATAATGAACGAGTTCCTAAGAGCCGGATGAACGAGTGCCTGAATACAGGATTAACACAACCCTGAGAACATTACTAATGAATCATTGGGAACACGATAGACGAGTGCCTGAGAATATTATCAACAAGTCCCTGCGAACACAATGAACGAGTTCCTGAGATGATAATGAACGTGTCTCTGAACACATGATAAACAAGTCCATGAGACCACAATGAACGAGTCCCTGAGATGATAATGAACGTGTCTCTGAACACATGATAAACGAGTCCATGAGACCACAATGAACGAATCCATGACACCATAATGAACGAGTTCCTGAGATGATAATGAACGTGTCTCTGAACACATGATAAACGAGTCCATAAGACCACAATGAACGAATCCATGACACCATAATGGACGAGTCCCTAAGAACAGGATTTGCGGAGGAATAATATTATAGTTTATTTTCAAAGTACATGTATATTCAAAGGCAATGTGGTCCAAAGCGGCCAGGGATGGTCGTGCTGAATTCTGGCCAGACCTTAACGCGCAGGAAAGAACCAGTAAAGTTACATTGAGACATATACACTGTTGCAAATTTAGACCTAAGCAATGGGGAGGGGGGGGGGAAGATTGCCGCAAAACATGTGAAACTAAGGTAAAAGTAAATTCTTCCATTTAACCTAATTGGTGTTGTGGATTCATAGAAGGCGGAAAGCGCTGGATTCACAAGTGCAGCGGCGGCCTCATGGCATGGAGACGCCGGGAGATCAAGTTTGCTCGTAAGAGGCCTTGTGGATGCAGAGTGCTCACTCGAATGCTTGGGCAGCCCAGCTCGAAAAGCAGGCTGGTTTCTGATACCATGGCCTGCATTACACGCACTTTCTCCCAGCTCCTCCAATAACCCTCTCCCTACGCTACGTGAATTTTTTGGTTTAGCCTATACAATGCCAAAATAATAGTTAGAAATGGTGTTGGTATTTGTATGACACTTATGTTGTTGGAGTTCTTTTATTTTGAAGGGTAGAGTTGGTGAACTGGACGCCTCTGGCATCCCTCACGGGTGCGGTGGCTGCCACGGGTGGCTGTGACCGGCTGGTCCACTAAAGCGTGAGCGCTGCCCAGTGATGAATGGCAGGGCACATGAACACTTAACGATAAAATTCCTGGGCCTTGTGTGGGACCCTAAACTCACGTGGCGACCCCACATCGCAGCCCTGGCGACTCGCTGAAAAAGGTCGACGAGTATGTTCCAACTTTTACACAGTTTAACAGTCTTTTACTGCTAAGTTGTAAATTTTATATAATATGTGTAAGCAGCACACAAACACGTTACATTTTTCAAAGTTAAGAAGGACGAACATTTCGGTCCGGCTTACCAAAAGTTTTTTATAGTGCAAAACACGCATGAAATGCTTAAAGGAATTGGTTATGTGAAGCAGCAAAGAAAACAAGAACAAAAATTTAAATTAAACGAAATGCGTTCTAGGAATGCCTAGCCAGTAGCCGATTTCAATAGTGTTTAGTTCATTAATGGTTACATACGATTTATAGAGAGAGCTCCCATGTACAATTTCGAGAGCGAACAACAAATTCAGAAAGGAAAAGGGACAAATAATTAGCTAGAAATCGAGACAGACAAAATTCTCAGAACCTACTCACAAAAACGATTCTAACAATTATTTGTAATATAAACAAAATATTGGGAACCGCTTTACCAAGACAATTGTGAAATTTTTTTTTGCAAAATGAACAACAAATCCAGAAAAAATGAGGCCCAAATCATAATCTAAAAAAGTTAGATTAACAAAATTATGAGAACCTATTCATCGATGTGTACTAGACCTAATTAAGAGGGGTATAGTACTAATTATAGTAGAAAAGATTTACACCATCTAACGATGTTTGTTGGTTTAAACAAGAGGGACTGCCGAAATCGTTGTCTCAGAAAGAACAGATCCTATACAGAGAGAAAAACTACACTGAGGCAGGTGTTACATTCGCTGAGCAACTTGCACATGCGGTCAGCCTATGATCATTAAATTGTGTGTTGTAAGTGAAACTAAGTTTTCCAACCAGTGACCGCATTAAAATTTGAAAACTTTTTACGTCGGGTTGACAATGGAAATTTGCCACAACAGATGGCCTCCAAAAGTAATCTAGAAGTAACCGGAGAAAAGATGGCAGCCTTGGTTTTGATTAGATGGATTATAGCTGATTCTACCTGGGTAATAGTTTATTGTACATGGATTATAGCTGATTGTACCTGCGGTAATAGCTAGAAAAATAAATTATAATATGACCTAAATAAATTACTCAAATAAATGATCATGAGAGCATACATGAAAAAGGTAAAGAGCGAATAAGCCAAAAGTAGATACCTGGAAAGCCATGAAATAAAGCCGATAGAGGAATTAAAGCACACGGGAAAAATACCCTTAATAAACTGTCCTGAATGAAAGACCCAAATCAAAATCAAATCCTAGCTTATGAGATAGAATTAATCGCCGAACGATGCGATAAATATATTCTACTAGTGTTAGAAGGAAATCGACTGATAGCAACAAATTTGAAATCTGATTTATTGTGTAACGTACACAAACTTATTCAATATTGAGAATAATCTTTCAGACATGGGAGTAAGACTCGTATTTCCGCAAAAAATGCAAACCGTTGTTGACTGACGAGTCAGATTGGAGTACTCGACTTGGACAAAGAGGTAGAAAATATTTCATTGTTAGCACAAAAGAATAGCTAGCTGTTTGTGCGCAATTAAAACTGGTTGAGGTGTTGTTTTAATGCTAAAGGAACAATCACCTGCAAAAATGTGACGACTCTATCGTTGATCATCAGTATCTCTATAGTGACAGAAGCTTCGACCAACTTTGAAAAGCCGGCTTGCCCTCATTGTTAGAAGGTTACCTCGCTGGAAGCTGGCCTCTCTGGGTCACCCGTGCAGACGGTCGCGAAGCGGGCGCGGTGCATGAGAGGGTCCCTCCACCGGGAGATGGTCCCTCCAACGAGTGGAGAGGGTCCTACTAACGAACGAGGTGCAGGAGAGGGTCCCTCCAACGGGTGGAGAGGGTCTCACTAACAGGCGGGCGGTGTGCATGAGATTGTGCATCCAACGGGCCGAGATGGTCCCACTAACAGGCTGGCGTGGTGCAGGAGATGATCTCTCCAACGGGCGGAGACTTCACACTAACGACGTGCGGGGTGCAGTAGATGGTCCTCAACGGCGGAGAAAGTCCCATTGATACCAGCGGGGTGCAAGATATGGTCTTTCCAACGAGCGGAGACGTCACACTAACAGGCGGGCGGGAGGCAGTGGATGGTCCTACCAACGGGTGGAGAAAGTCCCACTAACGAGCGGGCGGGGTGCAGGAGATGGTCCTTCCAACGAGCGGAGACGTCACACAAACAGGCGGGCGGGGGGCAGTGGATGGTCCTACCAACGGGCGGAGAAAGTCCCACTAACGAGCGGGCGGGGTGCAGGAGATGGTCTCTTCAACGGGCGGAGAGAGTTCCACTAACGAGTGGGCGGGGTGCAGGAGATGGTCCTTCCAAAGGGCGGAGACGTCACACTAACAGGCGGGTGGGGTGCAGTAGATGGTCCCTCCAACGGGCGGAGAGAGCCCCACTAACGAGCGTGCGGGGTGCAGGAGATGGTCCCTCTAACGGGCGGAGAGAGTCCCACTAATGAGCGGGCGGGTGCAGGAGATGACGAGCAGGATTTATGGCAGAGTACAGAGTGACGCGATTGTTACTCACCCAGTTTCTGATGTAGCAATCAAAAGTACTTCAAAGAATTCAATTGTGCGGCTGGTTGCCGATCGGTTTCCAATAAAATATAAATACTGACGACAATATATCTCATGTGTAACTTTCACGTCCTGTCGCGGACGAAGTCTCGAAGGAATCTTCTGCCTGAGCGGTTAAAAGCCTCTGTCTGTTTTAAAGAGCCACGGCATACGGTGAGAGACAAGAGGGCGAGGGCAGCGGTTCAGGGTATCCTGTCTTCACTTGGGTTACTCACAAGCGGTCGAGGGTGTGACATTCTGCTCTGGCGTTCTTGCGTCGAAATTTCAAGCGCGAGTTGAGGCTTTTTCAATATTATGTAGGATCTCTTTTTTATGTTGTGCAGGTGCGATTGAGTTTTCAGCTGGCGCTTGTGTTTCATTCGATATATCGACGTCGTGGAATGTAGAATCTCCTCCACAAATTTTACTCGCAGAAAATAAAGATGAGGTGAATGCGGGCTGGAATTTCGTCGATGGAGATGTTTCCACTAAAGCACGTACGACATAATATATGGCAGTTAGACTACGCAGAAGATCACGACTGATGATGTTGCATATTTCATTGATTGTACGATGCATATTTCATTTCAGCTTACTTACTGATATCCACATTGTCGATGGGGACTTTATGGTTCTTGATGAAAAATTTCAACGTTAAATCTTCATGGGGTAGACGTGATTCCTCTAAGCCTGTTTAACTAGGCTACACACACTCTCACATCACGGAAGACACACGGAATGGATTGAACGGGGGCTGCGTTTGGATGGAAAGGGAGGAAATTTGTAGAAAGAAGTTCAGAATTTCTACGTTGACGGAAAAACATGCGTCAGGATGAGGAGCGAGGCGAGTATTTTTTATCAGTTAAAGTGAGACAGAGACAAGGTTGCGTTTTGTCTCCCTGGCAGTTCAATCTCCGCATGGATGGAGTGGCCAGGGTGGTGAACGCGAGTGTAATGGGTTTGGGTGGATGGATGGTGTTAGGAAGGAGACCTAAGTGTGAGGTAGCGAGAGCGTGCAATGAATATGCGTAAATGGATGCGTTTTGACATGGCCCTGTTGTGCCTTCCCGCCTTTGCGTTCCGTCGAGAAACGAGATGGTCGTGGTTAGGGAGGGCCCGGTTGATATGACGCAGCAAGGATTTGATTTGATTTGAGCCTTATTTCCACTTATACCTCAACGCGAGTCAAATCGGGCTCTCCGTAGGGCTCGACGATCTAGATTCCAGTAGGCTCGCACAACTCTATGTGCTAGAAAAACAACGTTCTCAAAATTAGATAAATTAGAAAATTTCAGTCGTGTTAGACGCACGCTGGTATGCACAGGAAAAACGTTTAGACGAAACGGATCTCTGCTTTTAACTGTTTTAAACTTCAAGAGTAATATGTGCGCACGCCAGTGAGAACAGGTAGCATCGTCGAGACTGGTACAAGGTTTACGGTTACACGGACAGAGACAGCTGTGACAGCAACGCAACGCAATGTTTATAGATACGCGGTCTAGTTCAGAAACGGTACCACTTATTTATTCAAGCAAGACAAAGACTCCGACGAAACGAATCCCCACCTCCATCTCCCCAGAACTTCATGAGTAACATATACGCACGCCAGTGCGCACAGATAATATCGTCGAAATTGGTACAAGGTCTACGGCTCCACGTATCAGATCAACTCCAACCGCAACGCACCACAAGGTTGATAGTAAAGCGGTCCAGGTCACCCACAAAAAATAAATATGGTCCATGCACGCGCGAGCGAGCACAGACTGAAAAAAACACATGTTCACAAAATCCCATACAGGAACTTTAGCATTACTCGAAATGACAAAATTGTGAATCGCGAAGAAAGAGAGGGCAGGTTCACCGTGGGCTGAAAAATGGCGCAGATTATTGACATTACTTATTGTTTAGGGGGATAGGGTGGAGGGGGTAGAGGTTTCTCGGGTCCGGAGGGTAGCCCAAGTCCCCCGAGCCCCTCGTCCCCTCGGCTCGACTCATTTTGGCCAGCCTCGACTCGTTGCGCCCAACTAGACATGTTTCGACTGATCTCGACCAGCCTTGACGCGGCTCTCCCTCTCTGCGCCGGTAAACCTGTGAACTGTAATAACTAATTTTTCTACTTAAGCATTTTAGGGTGGGAGCGGCAGAGGACCTTTGGGTCCTAAAAGAGACTGATGAGCCCCGGAGGGTAACCCATGTCCTTCGAGCTCCCCGGGTCCCTCGTCTCATCTCATTTCGGCTTGTCTCGCATCATTTCAGCCAGTCTCGGTTCGTCGCACCCAACTCGACTTGCTTCAACACGTTTCGACTGATTCCGACGCACCTCAACCAGCCTCGAAGCGGCTCTCCCCCTCTGCGTCAGCAATGCTGTGGACTGTAATAGCTAATTGTTTTAGTCAAGCATTTCACATATTTACATTTTTCTGTGTATAGGTTTTACAGCGTTGGGAGAGGGAAACAAGGGTTCATGAGTTCAGAGGGGCCTCAAGGTCCCAAAGTTTCTTAAGGGGTCCCAAAGGGTCCAAGAAGGTCCATCCAAATCCTCCTGGTCTTCCAAGAACCCTGGGTTCCCGAAGCCTCTGGGTCTCCCAAGTCCCGCGGGTCCCACGAGTACCCATACTTCCTCGGGTCACCTAGTCTCAACCAGCCTCGATATATAATAACCAATGCAAAATTTATCACCATGAAAAAGAGCCCAGATAATAAAAATAGAGCCCACTAAACAAGAAATACTATGATAAAGTGTTATTGATCTATAAAATTAATAATCATCCATCCACCCCTATAAATCCTGTGGACTGTAATAATTTTTTTTCTATTCCAGCATTTCACATATGTACATTTTTCTGTGTATGGGTTATACAGCGTGGGGTGCAGAGGTTCCAGGGTTCAGAGGGTCCGAAAATGTCTCAATGGGCCCCAAAGGGTCTCAAGGGTGTTCCAAAGGGCCCCTGAAGGGTCCAAGCGGGTCCCCAAGTCCATCGGGTTCCCGAGTCACCAAGGTCCCGCGAGCACCCCCCATTCCCGGGTCACCTAATCTCAACCAGCCTCGATGTATAATAACCAATGCAAAATTTATCACCATGAAAAAAAGGCACAGAAAAATAATAGAGCCCACGAATTAAGAAAATACTAAAATAAAGTGTTTATGATCTGTATAATGAATAATCATCTATCCACCCCGAAATTCTACCAGAATCGTCTCCGCTTATTGCACGCTCACCAGCCTATTCGTGAAAAAGGGTGCCCGGCTTTGATATCCGCACCGTTAAAATAGTGCCCGACACTAGCAGGGTAGGTAAATAAAATGTCCCGCATTGTTACTTGCTCGTTGTTAAACGGTGTCCAGCAATGACACCGGTCAGCATTGGTTTAACGAGGAATGAAACGGGAGACAATCCCAAATTAGCATCGTGGGTCGGTTGCTTTCTCTTGATTGATTTGATTTGGGCCTCATTTCCACCAGAGCCTTAACGTGAGTCATAATAGGCTCCCCCGTAGGGCGCGTTTTCTCTTGATGTGCCGATTCGAGTATCATATTTAAATGCTGTTTCATAATATAACCTTACCCTTTCTCGATCTTTCGATACAGAAATTTCACACACACTTCATGCTCTTTTAGAAGTTCTACTCAAACAACTCATTAATATCAAGATTAGGGGCTTATCTTATATTTTACTATCAATAGACCACTTGGTTTGGGTCACATAAGGTCTGTTGTTGTCTTCCCGTACTTATAAACACCCGAACTCATGTCAGACTCAACAATACTTCCATGCCTCCCAATCTTACCGCAGCGATCATTGGAGCAGCTTATGACACGGGAAGGACGTTCAACCTTCACACAAACATCGGCACTAAAGCCAAACCTAGTCTGAACGTGACCCGGGCGCTTATCAAAACTACCTACGGATACTAAATAGAATCATTTTTCGTCAGACCCATCATTTCCTACGCATGAGTGCGCATGGATAGTATCGTCGAAATTGATTCAAGGTCTTTGACTTCACGGATTAGATCAACTCCAACCGCAACGCGTCACAGGGTTTATAGCTACGCAGTCCAGGTCAACCCCAGAAACTACATATGGTCCGTGTACGCGCGAGCGAGCACAGACTGAAGAAAAAACACATTCACAAAATCACAAACAGAAACTCCCGCACAAATTCACTAGCATTATATATTATACATGACAAAATGGTGGATCGTAAAGAAAGTAGGGGCAGGTTCGTTACGGGTAGAAAAACTGCTCGGATTATTGATTTCGCACTTATTGTTTAAGGGGATAGGGTGGGGGAGGGGGGGGCGAAAGTCCCCTTATCCCGTTAGAGCCCGACGAATCCCGGAGGGTAACCCAAGTACCCCGGGTCCCTCGAGACCCCTTGTCCCAACTCATCTCGGCTTGTCTCGAATAATTTCGGGCAGTCTCGGCTCTTCGCGGCCAACGCTACTCGACTCAACATGTTTCGACTGATCTCGACCAACCTAGACGCGACCCTCGTCCTCTGTGCCAATAATCCGCGGACTATAATAATTGTTCTACTCAAGCATTTCACGTAAATACTTCAGTGTATGGGTTTTACAGCGTGAGGAGAGAGGAGCAGAGGTCCCAGGGTTCAGAGGGGCCTGAAAATTTCTCAAGGGTGTCCCAAAGGGCCCAAGTGGATCCCCCCTAATCGTCCTGGTCTTCCAAGGCCCTCGGGTTCCCGAAACCCCCGGGTCCCTCGAGTACCCCTATTCCCGGGTCACCTAGTCTCAACCAGCCTCGGTTCCTCGCCTCGTCTCCACTCGCTTTAACCTGCCTCGACTCGCCTCGCCCCCTCCACGCACAGTGCCATTCAAGACTCGCTCTCTAAGATCAACAAACATTATTCTACTATTTAGCTATCAAAACGCCTAGCTGTGCTCGGACATTTATTAGGCACCCGGGAGAGCTCTAATACTCCCATCGTAGGTTGGACTAGACTAACTATCACACCGCATAGTCCACCTAGGGCCCCTGCAGGCGTCTAACGATACATAATTATATGAATAATCCAAAATTTATTACCATGAAAAAAGGGCACAGATAAATAATACAGATACAGACAATAGGCCGAAATCCCCCAGCAAGGGAAGTGGCCGACGGCAAGGCGCACCTCACACATTAGCTCTTTTGCGCAAAAGGGTCCATTCGGGGACCCCTCAACAAACCCTCCGGTTCATGAGTGCGGTTCGAGGTCCAGTGTCGGCAGCAGGACCCGACAGCGTGACAGGTTTACCCTTGCCGCGTCAAATGACCGGCCCCCTCCCCCCCCCTCCCACGACCATCCCGTATCTCAACGACATGCCAAGGGCGGGAAAGCACATCAGGGCAGCGTCCAAACTCATCCGTTCACTATCATTCTCCACTCCCGCCTATCCAGTGCACGCACTCTCGCTATCACCACACTCACGTCTCTCCTTCATAACGCCTACTTCACACCATCCATCCATCCACCCAACTTCGGTCTCCCTCTAGGCCTCCGTCTACTCGCCTCTACTTCAACACCTTTTTCACCAATCTCCCTTCATCCATCCACACCATGTGCCCGATCCATATCAGAACACACGATTTGATTTGGGCCTCATCAGAACACACGAATCAACTCTGTCCTCAACTTCTTCACCCTCCCCGTTCTGATGCGAAGCACGTCGTTAGTGAATCTGTCTCTCAGCGACACTCCAGCCATGCTTCTCAAACATTTTATCTCGAAAACCTTCAACCTTCTTTTCTTCTTTCTGCTCTCACCCCCCCTGTCTCGGCTCCATACAACACAGTTGGCACAACGACACCCTGCTTCCATCCCCAACGTCCTGCAGCTCATTACGCTCTTCAGTGCAATCAACACTTTACACCCTTCCTTCACCTCAGTTTCCACTAAATCAGTCTTTTCCACATGGGAGCCCAGATAATTAAAACACTGAACTTCTTCCAACAACTCTCCGTTTAGGAGGACACTAACTCTGTTCCTATCGTCAGTCCTCAAGCATCTCATTATCATCCACGTTCACTTGATTTTGATTTGATTTGATCCCCATTTCCACCAGAGCCTCAACGTGAGTCATAATAGGCTCCCCCGTAGGGCTCGACGATCATTGATTAAAGCAGGCTCGCACGCCTAAGTGTGCAAGGAAAAAACAAAACAACGCTTCCCACGTTAGAAAAAAGTGAAGGTTTTAGCAATAACAGACGCACGCTGGTGCGCAAAAGAAAAAACGCTTACTCGAAACGGACCTCCGCTTCCATTCTTTTTAGAGCATTAACTGTGATATGTACGCACCTTAGTGCGTACAGGTAGCATCAAGATTAGTACAACGTCAGTGGCTACACGGGCAAATTCAGCTCCGAAAGCAACGCAACACAACACAATATTTACAGCTACGCGGTCTAGTTGTATAAATACAATTTATTCATTTAGGTAAGATAAAGACTCAGATGAACCGAAACGAATCCTCGCCTCCAACCCCTCAGAACCTCGTGTATATGTCCATACGCCAGTGGGCAAAGATAGTATCGTCGAAATTGGTACGTACAAGGTTCACGGCTACTCGGACCAAGTCAGCTCCGACAGCAACGCAACCCAACATTTACAGCCACACGATCCAGTAGTATTGGTAAAATATAT
>SDVV010025820.1:0-12357 GCA_016164225.1 Gammarus roeselii | reverse complement strand
TTTATTTATATATATTGATTTGTATACCTATATATGTATATATTGGTGTCGATATTTCATTCATCATATAGCAAAACCTTTTCTTTTAATGTTTAGCTGTTAATGTTTATAGTTCACCTAAATCAAATTGAATAAGCTTGCCCGCACAGCCTCTAATGTAGCCGCGAATTCTGTGGTTATGATGCGTGAATGTAAGCATTTCTCCTTCCATCTCCGTAAACAAATCCCGATCATGTAGGCCTGGGATTGGACGTGTCTGCAAAGATTCCTGGAACTAAGCAACTGGAACAAATAGGATAACATTCCTGAGAAGCTGGAATGAGATGAGCCTATTGAAAATCAGTCTTTTGGAACCCCCTTTGGGGAGCCTAGAGAGCAGGGCTCATTTACATTCACTGATCAAACATATTGCAGGGAGCCCTTAACCGAGCCCTCTCATGAGCCCCTCTCCGGATAGTGGCAGCTAAAATACTTGATATCGATACTTATGACAGTTACTTTGTCTAAATTCACCCTCTGCAACGGACAAAACATCTGTATATATGTGTGGTGTACGTGAATAGAGGTCGGGGACTCGGGAAGGGGGTGGGAGGGGGACTCCAACAGGGCGCACTAAGAGCCAATCACTAATGATTTATCTGTAAATACTTTAATCTCACATTAAGACATGAATCGTTTGATGATATTTCTAAAAATATTCTCTGATCTTGTGTGTCTTTCTAAACTTGTATAATTATAGAAGACATATGGTATATTAAGTATATTTCGTACAAAACTCTTTGGTTCAAGTTACAGCAACTTCTCATCATTGACTCAAAAGGAACTCACAAACGGGAGCTGCATTAAGCTACTACAAAATAAATAGAACTTCTCATCATTGACTCAAAAGGAACTCACAAACGGGAGCTGCATTAAGCTACTACAAAATAAATAGAACTTCTCACCATTGACTGCGTCCACGACGCAGATAAACAGGCAAATACCAATCGAAGCAATTGTTATACATTTACAATTACTTAGATACTATTCTTTCTTATTCAGGTTCACGGTCGGTTTTTGCCATCAACTTTGGTTTAGGTCTCCTGCATCATTATCATAAATAACTTTGTTCATTCCTGTCAGGCAATATTAACCCTTAATAGGGACGTTGGGGTAATTTACAGTTCCTGGCAACAAACATTATCGTTTACTGCTGACACTGCAACGATTCTAAAATCTGCTGCTAACAAGCACGACATCTGAAACCAATGTCGATTTTCTTCGGCCTATTGAGGTCAAATAAGGTTATTTAGGCCTGGGTGGTTTCTAACGAGTTTATTTTCTATTAACGTCGCCTCGGCAGCAACAACAGCCGCACTAACAGTAACAAGAAAGGGGCTGCCTTCGACACCATATATAAAGGGAATTCAACCCGGCCCAAAAAGTTCGCATCCGATCCGGCCCAATAAAAAACGAAACGGTGATCGCGCCGACGTTCGGTCCTGTGCTTTTCACAACGAACGAAAGGAAATGAATGGGAAAACCTTTGTCCGAAGATATATAAAAAATGAGTTGGAAACGAATGGAAACATCGTTCGTCTGAGCCGCCCAAAAGAACAATAATTACCGAACTTCTTTTCGAATTCGAAACAAAAGAAGACAGACGGGCAAACAAGCGCTGACTTGGGACAGTGAGGACAAAACTTTTTTTAATGAGCAGTGATACAGATACAGACACTAGGCTGAATCCCCCAGAAAGGGAGGTGATCGACGGCAAGGCGCCCCTCACACTCCTCTCGTACACTCAAACAAACTTAGCTCTTTTGAACTAAAAGGTCAGGCCGGGAGAGACACTTTCGGGTCAGGAGTGCGGAACAAAGTCGGTGTCAGCAGCAGAGCCCGACAGTAAAACTGGTTTACTCTAGCCGCGTCCTTGTAACCAGGCGCCCCCCCCCCCCCCCCCCTCTCCTCCTCAACGCGATGCCAATGGCGGGAAAGCACACCAGGGGAGCGTCAAACAACAACTATACACAACCGTTCTCCAGTGTCACGCTTATTTATTGCACGCTCTCTCGCTACCTCCACAGTCATGTCCCTCCTTCCGAACGTCTGCTTCACGCCATCCATCCACCCAAACTCACCTCCGCTTCATCACAATAATTATTTTCACTTATCTAACATCATCCATCCTCATCATGCGCCCGAACCATCTCAGAACAAGCGAATATACTCTGTCCTCCAGCATCTTCACCATCCCCGTTCTGATTCGAGCCACGTCGTTATTGATCCTGTCTCTCAGCGTTGCTCCAGCTGAGCTCCTTAAACATTTCAGCGCTAAAACATCCAACTTTTTTTTCCCTCATCTGCTCTCATCCCCCAAGACTCAGCTCCGTAGAGCACAGTTGGGATACTACCCCTCATACAGCCCTCTCTTTGCTTACATGCCCAACGCCCTACAGCTCATTACACTCTACAGTACACGCAACACATTACACCCTTCCTTCACACGCGACTTAACCTCAATTTCCACCAGTTCAGTCTTCTACTAATGGAAGCTGACGGGGAGCTCTGTGTACAGTACTTACCTTTAGTTTGAGCTAAAAAAGTGATGAAACCCTTGCACTATTGGCGAACTCTTAGTCACTTGGAGACCCACTTGATCGAGCGTTGCAGCAGACGGAACTGCACATTCTTTGGAGAGAGGTTCCAAACCCCGTTCAGGGATGTATGGTACGCACCAGTCTACTGATCAAATAGATTCTGCATGCTTAAAACGATGCTCCCTGCTGGAACTGAGAGACCAAATCCCCGCTGGGGCTTTGAGAAATAAGTACCTTTACATCACACTCAATCTAATGGTAAAAAAGCTCAGTCATTTTTCTGTAGAAAATGGTTTATAAAAATTACTGTGATAATGGTTTCAAGTTGTCAAATTATAAACAGTTGACATATGCGTTAGGAAAAAGGCTTCTGGGCCTCGGTGAGTTTTAGGAGTCTAATTCATACGGTGATTTAACGGTCGCTGAAATTGATCGTTAAATCCATCGCCTAACGCATGACCTAATTATTTCAGCATGTTGGAAATAAGAACCACTAGATCAGCATGGTGGAAATAAGAACCACTAGATCAGCATGGTGGAAATATGAACCACTAGATCAGCATGGTGGGAATGATAACCACTAGATCAGCATGGTGGGAATGATAACCACTAGATCAGAATGGTAGAAATTAGAAGCACTAGATCAGCATGGTGGAAATAACTACTAGATCAGCATGGTGGAAATTAGAACCACTAGATCAGCATGGTGGGAATAACAAGCACTAGATCAGAATGGTAGAAATTAGAACCACTAGATCAGCATGGTGGGAATAAGAACTACTAGATCAGCATGGTGTAAATTAGAACCACTAGATCAGCATGATGGATATAAGAACCACTAGATCAGAATGGTGGAAATAAGAACCACTAGATCAGCATGGTGGGAATAAGAACCCCTAGATTAACATGATGGAAATTAGAACCACTTGATGAGCATGGTGGAAATAAGAACCATTAGACCAGCATGGTGTAAATTAGAACCACTTGATCAGCATGATGGAAATAAGAACCACTAGATCAGAATGGTGGAAATAAGAACCACTAGATCAGCATGGTGGGAATAAGAACCCCTAGATTAGCATGATGGAAATTAGAACCACTTGATGAGCATGGTGGAAATAAGAACCATTAGACCAGCATAGTGAGAATAAGAACCACTAGATCAGCATGGTGGAAATAAGAACCACTAGGTCAGCATGGTGGAAATAAGGACCACTAGATCAGCATGGTGGAAATAATAACCACTAGATCAGCATGGGGGAAATAAGAACCACTATATCAGCATGGTGAGAATAAGAACCACTAGATCAGCTTGGTGGAAATAAGAACCACTAGGTCAGCATGGTGGGAACAAGAAAAACTAGATCAGCATGGTATGAATAAGAACCACTACATCAGCATAATGAAAATAAGAACCACTAGATCAGCATGATGGGAATAAGAACCACAATCAGCATGGTGGGAATAAGAACCACTAGATCAGCATGGTGGAAATAAGAACCAATAGATCAGCATGGTGGGAATAAGAACTACTAGATCAGCATGGTGGGAATAAGAACCCCTAGATCAGCATGGTGGGAATAAGAACCACTAGATCAACATGGTGGAAATAAGAACCACTAGATCAGCATGGTAGGAATAAGAACCACTAGATCAGTATAGTGGGAATATGAACCACTATATCAGCATGGTGTAAATTAGAACCACTAGATCACACTGCCCATGTATACCACAACCTTGAACGAAAAGTAATCTCTTATTCGAATCTTTGGATAAACGTCATGCAGAGGCGACTTAAGTTGGATTATCTAAGTAGAGTAAAAAGTTGCGTCATTCGAACACACTGATATTACAAGCTTCTTGAACTTAATGTCCCCTTCGGCACACTCTCCCTCAGCGCAAGGGGAATGTTTCTCGCGTGACATGCGAGAATGAAGGGGTAACCGTGTTATCGTGAGGAAAGACTTATTCCATCGCTAAGCGTGATCTAAAGGTAACTTGATTAGGCTTGAACACAAAGCAAGATGTTTTGCCGGTGTTTAGAGAGTCCTCTTATAGAGACATTCTTGTTATTATGTTTAATACGCGAGGATGACTCAGTCATGAGTAGGAATAACACAAATTTCACAAACGGGTCGCATTGACCAGGAAAATTTTAGGTATTTAAATATGATGGGAGGGGAAAATAAACATAACCCACGAAACCGCACTTCAATACATTGACTCAACACACACTCTAAATTCTTATAAGCCGACACACATAAGTGTGTAGCCGACACACATAAGTGTGTAACCGACACACATAAGTGTGTTGCTGACACGCATAATTAGTGTGTAGCCAACACACATAAGTGTGTAGCCGACACACATAAGTGTGTAGCCGACACACATAGTGTGTAGCCGACACACATCAGTGTGTAGCCGACACACATAAGTGTGTAGCCGACACACATAAATGTGTAGCCGACACACATAAGTGTGTAGCCGACACACATAAGTGTTACGATCGAGCTTCCACGGTTGCTTTAATCGGGTAAATCAAGGTTGGAATGATGAAACATTGGTTTTATAATTGTCTTTTTGTAACAGGTAACAAGACAAAAGTTACTCTATCAATAGAGTACTGAATATAGATTTGTAATAACGGACGTAAGTCACATAAGTGATTAACAGCCAAAATAAATGTATTAAGTGTAAGACGGGCGTAGGGTAGAGTAGGAGGCCTGAACCCGCAGGCTTCAGCTGATTTCAAGTGTGTGTGTGCTGCGGCCGAGCGCAGGAGTGTCCGGTGTCGCTGCTGGCGAGAGTATATCTGCCCTTGCCCTCTGTCGCTCGGGCTGCCCTGAATAATATGTGGGAGGGCCATGATCATGAGATTGAAGAAGATCCTCTAATCAGGGAATAGTTCACATTTTTGGACCAGCTAAAGAGGCGGGCCTTCTAATACACAGACCTCATTGGTGAATATACAATTGAGTCTTTTAATGGATTTTGTTGGCTCCTCCCATCTATTGTTTACCATATATGAAACCCCTGAGCTAAACAGTGTTATGGGATCTAGTCTCCCTTCCCTTCTATCGCTGACACGGGGATTTTCAAGGAGCGCGAATGGCCCTCAATTCGTCAATGTCTCCTACGTTATATGATCTGCAAGGCGGCCACCTGTTCTATTTTAAAACAAACATCGGAGGGGAATTAAATATATGCTAGGCAAGAGACATCCATGAAATTTGAGCTAAGGGTTAACAGGCCTAAAGCCTATACTGTTTTATAAATCTGTGCCAGAGGAAGCCGATCATAACATAAGTGTGTAGCCGACACACATAAGTGTGTAGCCGATACACATAATTGTGTAGCCGACACACATAATTAGTGTGTAACCGACACACATAATTAGTGTGTAGCCGACACACATAATTAGTGTGTAGCCGACACACTTAAGTGTGTATCTTTAAAGCATTTTCTAGCACACTCGAGTATGCCTTTATGACTCATTTATGTAATAAGTTTATAGGATAGTAAATACAATAAAAGAGTGGATGATTCATTCAAATGTTTTATGCAGACAAATACAAAATAACAATCAAATACACGGGAAGAGGCGGCAGGCCGGAGGATGACTGCCCCATTTACTTTTTTTTCTTCATATTTTCCGATTACCGTTTGCAGCTTCACAGGTAAAGATTTATTTCCAGCTTACAGCGGCGACTAGAGTAAGCAAAACCATCTGTATAAATATTTATTACCAAGAGATAATTGAGAATCCTACCACTTAGTAGGATCCAAGTGAACAAATAAATTGATTAAATTGTTTTTGTATTAGCGTAAAAGAAATCATCATAGCGGAAGCCCAAAATTAGATCACACTTCAATTGGAAAAACCGTTCACTTAATTCTTACTCTAGTGAGGTGTTCTCATAAACACTTTAGAATAATTTATTTATACGAAAAATAAATATGCACATAAAACGTTCCAACAGGAAAGGAAGGGACATGTATTTCTAGTATATTTTCCGTTTTGCTTTTCGATAATATTTTCTAATACACAATAATCTTATGGACAACACCCTTGTTATATCTCAAAATTCCTTGGAACTGAACTGACGAAAAAAAACATGTGTAATTTAACTTCTCCTTATAACGCTCCAACCTCTCCAAGCAAATACAGAGTCTCTTCAACTACTTCAAAAATTCGTGTTAGGCTTCATACTGTAATTGTTTACTTCTACAATCCAATTTATCTCCTGAAAACCTGATAAAGTATCTGTAAATTGTAACTAGATACAGTACCAAATCGAGCACTTTATATAGTTGTACTATTCAGCATCATATGACTATGAAGATGCATTATGTGAAGTAACAAATTTGTGGAGCCCAAATGAAAACCAAATTTCGATAACAAAAATTTTAAATTACTGTGCGGAAACGAAAACCAATTGTAAGAACAAACATACTTCAAGTGAGTTAAAACGAGCATCAACCATTAACATTCTTCAAGGGAAGGAGGACGATCATCAACCATCAACATAATTCAAGGGAGGTAGGACGATCATCAACCATCAACAAACTTCAAGGGAGGTAGGACGATCATCAACCATCAACAAACTTCAAGTGAGGGAAGAAGATCATAAGCCATCAACAAAATTCAAGTGAGAGAGGACGATCATCAACTATCAACATACTTTAGTGAGAGAGGACGATCATCAACCATCAACAAACTTCAAGTGAGAGAGGACGATCATCAACCATCAACATACTTCAAGTGAGAGAGAACGATCATCAACCATCAACGTACTTCACGGGAGATAGGACGATCATCAACCATCAACAAACTTCAAGTGAGGGGGGAAGATCATCAACCATCAACAAACTTCAAGTGAGAGAGGACGATCATCAATCATCAACATACTTTAGTGAGAGAGCACAATCATCAACCATCAATAAGCTTCAAGTGAGAGAGGACGATCATCAACCATTAACATACTTCAAGGGAGGGAGGACGATCATCAACCATCAACATACTTCACGGGAGGTAGGACGATCATCTACCATCAACATAATTCAAGTGCGGGAGGACGATCATCAACCATCAATTCAAGTTGATCATCGTTGAAAATCATTCCTTCCTTGCTCGGTTGATCCAGTGAAAGTAGTCAACATATTTCTATTACTCTTGTATATAAATAAATCGAGCAAATAATTTGTTGAATGACATTTGTAACGACACTAAATACTTAGTTACAATAAAGAATAATTTGGCGAAATTAATTTTGTTACCCATCCAAAGAAGGCTTCATTCATTGCTTTTCTCCACTTAATTATTAGCGTCCGCAGGAGCCCATTGCACAAGGGCAGATGAGCAGAATATGAAGAGGAGGTTAAGGAGTATAATTGGTAAGCAAAGTGAGAAAAATGGGTTCCTGCTACCATAATTACTCAATTCCCGATTCACGTTATTTGAAGAAGAGAAAAAATGGAACAATTCTCCTCGATTACCATTTCAGGAACTCTACAACACCAACAGAACATTAGTTTCAAGAAGGGTAAATAGCTTACCACTGTCGTGAATAGTGCCCTAACTGGGTGGAGCAATTGAAACACCACCAGCTAAATGAATGGGTCGTATGCTCGCCAGGGCTAGCCATGACACGATCTAAATTAAATTTACAAATACCACGTCAAATTTTGAGGTGATGTATATTAACAAAGTAATAAGGAAAAGTATTTAGGTATTGTATTTAAAAACAGTACCTGGATACACTATCTAGATATCGCATCGAGATACAGTATTTATATACAGTATCTAGATACTGTATCTATATACAGTATCTAGATACTGTATCTATATACAGTATCAAGATACTGTATCAATTTACAGTATCCAGATACAGTATCTTGCCAACAGTGATAGTTTGCCAGCCATCGGTGGAAAAATGGCTAACGGGATTCAAATTGCATTTCGTCTATGCCGCGCTAGAAAAGGAGTGAACCACTTCCACAATATTCTTAAATTCTATGTACAGTGACCATTGTCATAGGCCTTTGCTGGCTTAAAGACGCAGAAATTTCGATGATAGAGAAGAAAAAAAACATTAACAATAAACAAGACCCTTTCAAAGCTGCATGCGAACAACGAATTTTAATAAAAGTTGCGATGTCATATGTACTTATAATAATTATTGGCATTTGTATGTACATAATATCCTTCATCACTCCAGGCTGGAGGTCCTAAGAAATTGTCAGAGAAGACTCCTATTTACAGTATATAATTATGAGAATTATTAGAATAATAAAATACAGCACCCTAACATCGGGTGCCTGTCAAACGTATTATCGTACAAAGAGAAAAATACTGATAGATTCTGACAGTGTTTCATTATAAATTAGTAAATTAAACTCTCTGAGCTTGCATCCTTCAGACGGCACTCTCCCTCGCAAGCGGCACTCTCCCTCGCAAGCGGAAATCTCCCTCGCAAGCGGCACTCTCCCTCGCAAGCGGCACTCTCCCTCGCAAGCGGCACTCTCCCTCGCAAGCGGCACTCTCCCTCGTGAGCGGCACTCTCCCTCGCAAGCGGCACTCTCCCTCGCAAGCGGCACTCTCCCTCGCAAGCGGCACTCTCCCTCGCAAGCGGCACTCTCCCTCGCAAGCGGCACTCGCCCTCGCAAGCAGCACTCGCCCTCGCAAGCGGCACTCTCGCAAGCGGCACTCGTCAACTCCGTTGACGTGTCGGAGGCAGGTATTTCAAAAATGATACATCTAGCGTTGTTGTGCCATGCTATGAACATGGGGCAAACCCTCCCATTAAATGAGCGCAAGACTACAGATGTTGTATGAAAGTAAGAGCTATAGAAAAAAAACGGGTTAAAAATGGAGTCCAGGAAAAACTCAAGAATGTATAAATTTTGTTGAAAGTTCCATACTATGCATAACTGAACTTCCGAGATTCAGTACATGTTTTTTATCCCGCGGTTCAGGCCTAGACACTTCAAGTATTTATTCGTATAAATAGCAATGCTGCTGGAAGGGTGCGGTAAGCTTAAGAAGATACATTCTGGTTTAGTATGATAACTTCAACTTTCAGAGGTCGGAACAAAACGAGCGAAAATATATACACCGTTAGGAACCTGCAATATAAGAATCAGAAACTGGTCTTCAGTGAACATAGTTAATATTTAGCGTGTTCAAGTATATAGTAGAAGCAGTAATCACATACGGAGGGATTTGTCAAACACTAAGCTATGAGAGAATAAACAAGATGCGTCGCCTCCGTGTTCCTGCAATAGTCTTGTCTTCTTTACCACGATAACAACAAACAAAAATGCAGCGGTTACAAAAAACACGCCTTGTCAAAAAATGATCCAACAAATACATAAGTACACCTCAATAAAGTCTAAATATAATTAATCAACTGACAATATTTATCAAGAAATAACTTCGAGAGTCTCACGGTACACCAAATGAGGTTGAGAGTGAGATCAAGGCGTCATTATTATAATAAGAGTATGGTAATCAAGATCCGTTGAGATGCACTGAGCCCCTCTTCCATATATCAACAATAAACGAAGGAAAAAGTCCTCTACGCGAACAAATCCTTTATCTTTGGAACGATTTAGCCATTTAGCTATTTACAAATGGTACGTCTAAGAGCTGTTCAAAGAATGCAGTCATATTATTATAATACAATGACATTTATTTCTTAACAAAGACCAGAAATTACAAACTATTCACACAACAGTTACAGTTTACAAAAACAAGCCCCTTACCGTCGCATTCGATGAAGCGAGGTCGCACTAAGCTAGATACACAGCACCAGAGACTGTCAGCAAAATCAACCAATTTTTCTTAGAATCTACAAAGACAGGATGAAATATCGGATGTCAACATTTTTTTCGTTAGAACCTCCCAGATAAGTATTAGGGGTGGGTTATGGTTGGTCCTTCGGTAGATAGGCCTACGATAATCCACCTTAAAATGTTACCGGGACCGTGTCGCTCACTTTATGTACCTTCCTTGACAATGCAGTCAGTCTCTGTGCGTTGGGAAAAGTAAAGAATTTGAAGGATATTCCCCGGTTCAACCCAGCCTGTCGTCGAGCGACACTGGATGTCGCTGATTCTGGTCACCATTAGAGTGCTGTTCGAGGGGGTTGAATGACGTGGATCCTATATCCTCGTCCTCCATGTGGTCCTCAACATCTGAAGTGGACGAGTTTAAGGTTCCCGGTGACGGAGAGGCAGATCCTTCGAAGCTGTATTCGGAAACAGGATTTATGAGGGATGGTAAATCGTTGGAACCCCCAAGTCCTACGCCACCCAAGAAGTGGGAGGTCGTTGAAGTCGGACTTGTCGATGAGGATCCCATGTTTCCCCCACCGTCTGGGCTCAGCATTTCGGACCTGAGGAAGTCATTGGCTCCCAGTTTGTCGTCTTTCATAAGACTTGACTTGAGAAAGTCGTTTTTCATTGGATCTGAGCTAGGTGGCAAAAGTTTAGCAAGGTCCGAAAGCCCGTTGTCCCGGAAGTAAATATGCCTCATTTCATCGCGCTTTTGGCGCATCATCGACTTGTACTCTGAGATCCTCATCTTCTTGCCGTCAACGATACAGGTCCGCTTCGGCCGTGGGCGGTAGCGATAGTCGGGGTGTTTCTCCATGTGCTGTTTACTCAGACGAGATTGTTCTTCATAGAAAGGCTGCTTCTCCGAATTGCTCATTGATTTCCACTTTGACCCTGAAAAAAAGAGAAACGACGGGTTCGGTCATCATCAGCAAATTCTCATTAATGCATCTCTACAAGGGGGGGATCGAACCCCGAATAACCATTTATGTCCCTAAACATGAGCCCATCTACGAAGTGAAAGTGCGTTTCTCAACATTTTCAACATGATGAACATCCAGCTAATGAAAAACAATGCAATTAGACGACTGAGAAGTTTTCCATGTTGCAATGCAACGAATTGAACACAGGGGAGGAAAAAACAATCATGCATCCGACGAACTCATCAAAGGTACCTGAGTACTGCATTTCAATATATTAAATCATGCCTAATGACAAACTCGCCGAGTTCCTTCAACTCAACAAGATTTTGGACATTATAACACATGAAACACAAGCAGAAAATATGTCTCGCCAACGACCAACATTCCTAGTATTTCAGATAATTCATCATACTAAACAATGGGTGCAAATAAACCGCAAAACTGGCAAACTCACCACGTATTTTAGAGTTGGCTGAATAAAGCCCGAAATTGGCCAACTCACCCAGTATTTTGGAGATGGCCGAGTTGTGCATGTCAGAGCACGCCTTGAGGATCAAACTCACCCAGTATTTTGGAGATGGCCGAGTTGTGCATGTCAGAGCGCGCCTTGAGGATCAAACTCACCCAGTATTTTGGAGATGGCCGAGTTGTGCATGTCAGGGCACGATTTGAGGAACAAACTCACTCAGTATTTTGGAGATGGCCGAGTTGAGCATGTCAAGGCATGCCTTGAAGATGAAACTCACTCAGTATTTTGGAGATGGCCGAGTTGTGCATGTCAGGGCACGTCTTGAGGAACAAACCCACTCAGTATTTTGGAGATGGCCGAGTTGAGCATGTCAAGGCACGCCTTGAGGATCAAATTCACTCAGTATTTTGGAGATGGCCGAGTTGAGCATGTCAAGGCACGCCTTGAAGATGAAACTCACTCAGTATTTTGGAGATGGCCGAGTTGTGCATGTCAGGGCACGTCTTGAGGATCAAACTCACCCAGTATTTTGGAGATGGCCGAGTTGTGC
>SDVV010025819.1:0-12358 GCA_016164225.1 Gammarus roeselii | reverse complement strand
GGGCCGCCCCCCCCCCCCCCCCCCGCCAAGGGCGGGAAAGTACATCAGAGCAGCGTCGAAATCAACCATTCACAACCATTCTCCACTCACGCCTGTTCATTGCACGTTCTCTCGCTACTTCCTCATTCATGTCTCTCCTTCCAAACGCTTGTCTCACACCATCCATCCACCCAAACTTCGGTCTACCTCTAGGCCTGCGATCACTCTCCTCCGCATTCATGACCTTTTTCACCAATCTCTCTTCGTCCATCCTCTCCATGTGCCCGAACCATATGCGAACACGCGAATCCACTGTCCTGCAACTTCTTCACCATCTCGGTTCTGATTCGAACCACGTCGTTGGTGATCCGGTCTCTCAGCGTTTCTCCAGCTATGCTCCTCAAACATTTCATCTCGAAAACATTCAACCTTCTTCCCTCAACGTTCTTCTTCTTATCTGCGCTCACTCCCCAAGTCTCAGCTCCGTAGAGCACAGTTGGGACAACAACACCCTTTTACAGCCCTCTCTTTGCTTCCATCCCCAACGTCCTACTGCTCATTACACTTTTCAGTGCACCCAACACTTTACAACCCTCCTTCACTCGCGCCTTCACTTCAGTTTTTTACAAGTTCAGTTATCTCCACATGGGAGCCCAGATACTTGAAACACTGAACTTCCTCCAAGAGCTCTCCATTCAGGGGACACTAATTTTGCTCGCATCGACAGTCCTCGAGCATCTCATTCACTCCTACCCGCGTTCATGCGAAGCTTCCTCCTCTCACACACTCTACCAAACTCAGACACTAGCCTACATAGCTTCTCCTCTGAATCCGCAACCAATGCCGTATCATCAGCAAATAGCAACAGGCTCAACTGCCAACTCCGCCCATCCGCTTCCAACAGTTCCAAGCCACGACCCAGCACAATAACGTTCACCTCCCTGACCACTCCATCCATATAGAGGTTGAACAACCAAGGAGACATCACGCAGCCTTGTCTCAGTCCCACTTTCACTGTGAACCAATCACTCACCTCGCTTCCCACTCTAACACATTCTCGGCTGCCAACATAGAAACTCGGCCCCGCTTCCAACAAATGTCCGCCCACTCCATACAAACGCAACACCCTCCACAGCGCTTCCCTGTTAATCCTGTCGTATGCCTTCTCCAGATCCACAAAGGCCCACAACACATTTTTTCCTTTTGCAAGGTACTTCTCACAGACTTGTCCCACTGCAAAAATCAGATCGGCACACCCTCTACCACTCCTAAAGCCACACTGTTCTTTTCTAATTATGCAGTCCGTACAGTCTCTAATCCTTTTGATCAGCACTCTCCTGTACAACTTACCAACCACACAACAGACATACCTATCGAGTTGCAGCATTCATTTTTTATCCCCTTTGCCCCTATATAGCGGAACAATGCAGGCACTGCGCCACTCAATCGGTACCACGCCTGCCACAAAACACAAGTTCAGTAACCTCGCCAACTATTCGACAATCGTCACGCCACCCTTCTTCAGGCACTCGGTCGCAACGCCATCCAAACCAGGGGCTTTCCCTACTTTCATCACGTCCACCGCCTCCTGCACCTCTTCCCTGGTAATGTCCGCAACAAGTCTTTCTCCGAAAACTGGCATCCGAGCACCACCACCCACAACAACAATATCAGCCTCTCTGTCATCCTCGACATTCAACAACTCATCAAAATACTCGGCCCACCCCATCCGTACATCACCACTTACCAACAACAAGTGGCCGTTTTCACCTTTCACCGTTTCCTCCGTCCCGGTCTCTCCCTCTCTCACCCTCTTCATCTCTTTCCAAAACATATTTTTGCTCTCCTCAAAATTCTGGCACAACCGTCTGCCCTACCTGGCATCAGCGTGCCTGTCTTCTCACGTTGTCATATTCTTCCCTCAATGCCTGCTGGAACTCCTCGGCTCTACTTTTCACTCTCAGTCCACTCACTTTCACTACTTCTCTTCCTCCTCCCACTCGTTTGTTGCCCTTCCACTTCTGCTTCATTCTTGATCTACCTTCCACCAGCAGATGGTCAGACACTCCTCCACCCTCCCTTCTCAACACCCGCCCATCCAACAGCCTCCCCACCACTCTCCTCGATATCAGCACAAAATCCATCAGTGCTCTCTCCACCACTGCACTATGGGCCATCCTTACCCATGATTACTTGTGGATATCTCGCTTCTTGAAACAAACTGTTCCCAACCACCAATTCCTGCTCCATACACGGACCTATCAGGTTTTCTCCACTGTCATTTCTACCGGGGTACGCCATACCTTCCTATCACATTCTTCACCACTACATCTCCAACTCTCGCATTAAGGTTACCCAGTACAACTTCATTGAAATGACCTCCAAAACTCTCAATACACTCACCGAGGTCAGTCCAGAATTGCTCCCTCTCCTCTTCACTCCTCTCGCTGCCAGGTCCGTAAGCACTCATAAATGCCCATCTTTCTACGCCTAACTTAACTTACACCCACATCAATCTTGAGGACACCTCCTTCCATTCGGTAGTGCTACTAGCCAACCGATCACTCAATATCATGACCACACCTTCTCGTGCTCAACCTTCCTTTACACCAGACTTTCTTCCACTTACACCAAACTCACATTCGCCCTTACCTTTCAACTTCGTCTCACTCAGCGCCAACACATCAAACTTCCTCCTCACTAACATCTCACCAATCTCTCTCCTTTTCACCTCATTCGTACTACAGCCACGCACATTCAGCGACCGTACCAACTTGTTTCGGAGTGGCTTTAGCCTCTCCTTCTCCCGCTCGTCTAGCCGTCTTTGACGAAGGGTATTAGAGAGAAAGGGATTTCTAGCCCCTTCGCCCCACCACTTTTAGTCGCCTTTTACGACACGCAAGGGTTACGGAAGCACGATTCTACTCCCGGCTACGGGGCGCCCTTTCAGTTGCCTTCTACGACACGCGGTGGTTACGGTAGCAAGATTCTAAAGCCCCGGCTACAAGGCACGAAAACCACAAAAAAAAATCCAACCACCCGACCACTGCAGATCACCAAGGTCTGAGTGTGGATCGCGTTCAAAATGAACAATAGCACAATACTTCAGTGGAACTGTGAATGGCCTTGGGAGCATGAAAGACGAATTTCTATCCGCAATCTCCACCCATAAACCTTTGGTGGTGGGTCTCCAAGAGATCTCCGAGAGACTGCCACCATGAAAATCCATCAATACGTCATTAACCGCCGCGAAGGCCACAATAATGTGACTGCACACGATGGAGTGGCACTCATGATCCAGCAAAGCATACCTTACCACCCCGATCCCCTGAGGACAGAACTCCAAGTTATCACTTGTGGGATTTGCGTTTCCAGACCAATAACAGTAGTATCTATCTACTCGTCACGGGGTCACGATCTTTGGGAAGCATTAATGGCCAAACGAACTACCTAGATTAGAGATTAGAGCGACGAGGCTTTCTAGCGCGCTGGACCCATCGTCCTTCTGGCGCCGAATGTCAAACTAGCAAACAGGGCTGCATCATGTTAGTCTTTGTTTTTCTTCTTATAATGTTCAAGTTAGGTTTACTACTGCGCAAAGCCAAATTACTTTACGCGGCGACCGTCTATGGCGTGTACGGGTGCCACAGGAGGTACAGGAACTTCTAAGGTGCTGAGGCCATATGGTCCAGCACTCCCCTACTCCCCGGATGGCAGTAAGGAAGAATAACACACTACCTACCCTGCTTCAGAGCCCCAAGGATTCGCAGTAGCCCTTAAGGTGCCGGGCTACGCGCTCCAACACCTGCTGAGAGGGAAGATGAAGAAGAGACAGAAAACGAGGATCCCATGCATGAAATCTACACTTGGTGTAGGGAATTTCACGCATGAGAACAGCAAGAATGGAAATGATTAACCGACTGCCCTCTCCCATACTCCTTCTCGAAGAGTTAAACAGCTGCCACAAAATGGGGGTACGCGCGAAAACAGATCCCCTAGAAGTGATAGTGGTCAACCTCATAGGCACTCACAACCTGGTTCTTGTCATTGAGAGACTACCCACCAGAATCACTCTCGAAAATGAAACCGCCCTCGATTTATCCATATGCTCCCCCACATTGGCACTCCAACTCGATTGGGGAGCCCTGCCTTCAACACGAGTGACCATAACCCAGTCATCGTATCACTCGCCAACCAACTAAACGTCCCGCTGCACAAGAACTTCGATTCAACTAACGAAAGCCAGCTGTGAGGAATACCCAGCACATATCTCGTGGTGCGATGTGGATGGCATCCCCAACGACAGCACTGAAATCGTCATCCATCTATACGAGAGATTTCAAAGTGCAGCTGCCGCATGCATCCCCCAATTTTTGCCTTCACCCTTTTTTCTAAAACCGTGGTGGTGCTCGGAGGTGCAAGAAGCAAGAGATATGCGTGAAAGGCTCTACACGGCCTTCCGTCGCGCACGGTTCCACAGGAACCAAATAACGTGGAAAAAGACATCTGCCGTATTCCGCGAATTTAAAGTTGAGAAGTAACGAGGAACAGGACCAATTAGTAAACACTGTTGACCAAAACTACCCCCCTCTCCCAATTGTGGAAAAAAAATCATGCGTATCCAGAGACGCCCCGAGCGACCTATCAACATTTTTTTTTCAGGCGGAGGCACCATTTATTCTTCTTACGCGGATGCCGCGAATGAACTAGCACAGAATTTTATCCAGACATCGCGATCAGCAAATTGCACGGTTGTTTTCCAACTAATAGAAACTTTGAGGGAAAGTGAACATATTGACTTGACTTTCATAAACAGAGAATCCTACAACAAACCTCCCCCTCTTCATGAACTACGGTATGCTATAGACCATACTCGTGAAACTTCACCCGGGCCCGACCGGGTGCACATCAATATGATCAAACATCTCCCCGAAGGTGCTCTTGAGCATTTGTTAAAACCGCTCAACATAAGGTATTCAAACTAATTTTTTCCTTATGAAGAGCGGGAATCTATAATGATCCCGATACCCAACCCGAAAAATGCCACAGTGACCCACGTAACTACCGCATCTTTGTCTTTACCCGCTTTCTCTGTAAGACGATGAAAAGAATGATAAACGCACGACTTCATGATTAACTTTAAATGCATGCTGGCCTCAACAACATCCAGTGCGGCGGTCGTAAGCACCACTCCACAACGGACCACCTCGTACGACTAGAATCAGACATTCGACAGACTTTTGTCCGAGGGAAACATGTGGTTTCATATTTTTCGACGTTGAAAAGGCAAATGACACTACTTAGGAGTACGGTGCCTTGAAAGTCTCCACCGCAAAGGCCTCAGGCCACCGACCGCGTTTTGTCCATCAATTTTCACAAAAATCGTACAGTCATGGTCGACGACACTCACCGTTGCAGCCGCAAAAAAAGAGCGTTCCTTATGGAAGCGTCCCCAGTCTCACTCTTTTTATCTTTTAAATAGACCGGCTAGCTAACATTCTCCCCGTGGCGCAACAGTGCTTTGATCACTATACGTAGACAACTTACTATTGAACAACAGATACCCTAGCCCAATAACAATCCAACATGAACTCCAGAAGTGTCTAAACCAAGAGGAATGCCGCAGCCTCAAACGGATTCCGATTCTCGCCCTCTAAAACTAAGTGCCTGCCCTTTACTCCAGTGTGCGGCTTACACCTAAAACCAGCCCTACGCTGCATAACACACATCTACTATACGAAGAATCAATTAAGTTTCTGGGTCTTGTGTGGGATCCTAAACTAGCATGACGACCCCACATTACAGCCCTGGCGACCCGCTGCAAACAGGTCAGGGTGACTTATTCACGTTAACTTCCTTGAAATTCGGTACCGCTATGGACACCGGTATGACTTTGTTCTGAACAATAATACACTCACGCATTGACTATGAAGCTGTTGTTTACGGTTCATCCACCAAGACCACTCTCGAGCATCGCCAACAACGCTATGCGTATTACAACAGGCGCGTTCTGTTCCACTCCCATCGAGATCCACTTCCGCTCTGGCGAGACAAACTCTCGCTACAGTACTGTTGCAAGACTAGAAAAGCCTAATCAACAACCTAGCACTAAACCACATCACCAGCAATTCCGACAAACGCCTCTTAGCGGCTGAGGAAAATAAATGCTCATTATTTTTCCCTACGCGTGGACATCTTACTGACCTTGCTGATCATCAATCGCAAGGCTATTAAGCCTTCATTTTCTTACCGAATTCTTCAAATCAACACACCAACTTGGATGAGCAACCCACCGCTGGTCAACCTATATTTGCAACAATACCCTAAAGCGTCTACTCTAACCAACACGAACAGACGAGAATTTTCGAGACTTCTCAAGGAATAATACCCAGAGTATCGCCATGTATTCACTTGACGGTTCCAAAACCGCGAACGGAGTGGGAGCTGCCGCTGTGTGTGGAGAAACCTCACGATCGGCTACCCTCCCACAAGAAGCCTCTGTGTTCTCTGCAGAACTGTATGCACTTGTATTAGCCATCTCTATTATAAAAACAGATCGCCTCCCTAAAACTCGTTTTATTCTCAGACAGTCCAAGTGCCTTCACTCAGTTCAAAACTCTGCACTATGAGCACTCTGCTCTTTGTACACGGCAGCACGATCTCTTTTCAATGCCCGAGTCATCCAAGCGGTCTATTTTTACACTGGTTTCGTATCATCATGTGGCAACAGAGCGGACAAAAAATACTTTCAGGTATATCCTCGGTTGAAGAATGGGAAACCAATTTTTTCAACAGAAGAGACCAAATATTTATCAATTGCTTTTGCACGGACACACGTGGATAATTCACAACCACCTTAAAGGGCCGCCGTGGCAGAGTGGTTAGCGTGTCCGACTGCAGTGTCAGCCTCTGGTGCTGCATGTCGCGAGTTCACACAGCGGTCTTGTGGCAGGGAGATTGAGCGCCTCCCCCCTCTGTGTCAGCCTAACTTAGCCACCCTCCTAACTAGGGGGCAACGTCTGTATGTCTATTCATACCTAACGGATGTTGCCATAAGACCGGACGCGCCACCATGCCCCTCTTGCCACCAGGTGGCAATCACTTACTGATGGATTACAATGCATTCGCAGCAGCCCGACGAGCCTTCTTAAATCCCCCGTGCAACCTGCAAAGCTTACTCACTGATATAACCTACTGGAAAAGCTAATCGCGTTTGGACAACATACCAGACCATACGAAGCAGTGTAAAACCCAAATATCGATGCCGGTGAGGTGGTCTCTCCACCTCACAATTCACAGAAACGATAATCTGCTGAGGTATGTAGCTGCGTTGAAACGCACCAGCATGCGTATATACCACAATGAAAATGGTTATTAAATTTTGCCTCGTTAATGTAACTGCTTACGCACTCGAAGGTGTGCGACCTTCCAGAATCGATTATCTTCGTCGCCTACGGGGGAGCTTGCGATTACTCGCTTTGAGGCTCCGGTGGAAATGATGCTCAAATAAAATCTAGATAGTTTTTATGCGGTGGAGCGTTTTTTCCGCATAACCTATTGTGTGGACCTATTCGAATCAATGATCTTTGCGTCCTGAGGGGAGCTCACAATGGCTCAAGTCTGGGCTTTGGTAAAGATGAGCCCACGAACCTTAAACCTAATCCAACCCTATACACACTCGAGGGCTAACCTTTAAGAATTGAGCTTCGCACCCTACGGGAGAGCCCACAGGGACTTGCGACGGTGGTGATAGGCCCCTTAACCGAATCGGTGAAACTACCAGCCACTACGACTCCAAGAACATAGAAATTAAGATTCACTTGAGAACTATGCATAAATTCTTAATTCTTGTTACAAACAGAAGAGGAATCTTAAGAGGGTGTGTGAACCTACCAAAATCAGTAACTTCGTGGGTGTGTGAATCTTCCAAAATCAGTAACCTCGCGCCTTACGGGCTCACTAAGACTGACGTCAGAACTCTGGTGGAGATAGAACTCCTACATCTAGTCAGTTCGGAAATAGGATACCAAGGATTCCAATTGAAGACCGAAATGTTCATGAACCGTATGTGCGCAGGACACATCGATAATTCACAAACATCGAATAAATGGAGGCAAGGGACCGTTCACTCCACCATGATCTTCGTGCCACCAAATGGCATTAGCGTGAAAAACCTGGGCACTGTTGAAGTGCAACGCACTCACGGCTCGCCACAGCTTGACTTGTCTTCCTTTTAATCCCTTTCTCGTGCTATAATGCGAGCTCGCTGGCCCTACTTACCAGGCAAAGAGCTAATCCTTTAGGTAAACTTGACGGCCTATACGAAGCTCAGAAACGAGGATATATTCAGAGAGCTCCATGTAAAAAAATTATTTCCGTTAAAACGAGAAAAAAAAAGTTCTAATCTTGTATGCACTTGTTCCCACACCTACCACAATTTAGTATTATAGAGATTTTAAATTTTGATGAAGTTTTTTTTTCCGAACACGCTAGAGTGCTAACATATCAGAATTGATTGTCATCGCGCCCTGCGTCCGAGCTCACTAAGGCCAACGTCAGAATTCTGTTTGAGGCGAGCCCTTTAATCTAAGATAATTTTGCCTTTATTCCAGTAATAATTCTCTCCCAGATGGTCGCCGTGTGGTGGTGTCCAGCGTGTGCGAGCAGCTGCGCTGCCACCTCAAGTCTCAGGTGGAAGTGCCTCTCTGCTCCACCATCCTTGCGCTGACCATCACCCTGCTTGCTGACTCCTCCAAGGTAATTCACTTCTTGAAACGATACTACCACGTTTAAGGTTCACGGGCTTCAACGGGGAAGCTCCGTGTGCTATATCGCTTACGAGGAAGACCGTGGGTGCTATTGTCTGGATTGACTATCATATTGCTCTGAATGATTTTTTTTCAAAGCCTTCTCTTCCTAACTTGGTAGATGAATCGCGTTGGTGGATTTTTTAAAATATCTTTGTGACTTTGATCCGTGCGATCCCTTTGCTGTTATCGTCTATGAATGCATAAACTTCTAGTAGTCACAAACAGTAGAGTCATCCTGATGTTCTGTTTCTAATCTTGATCATACTTTAGTCCTACGTAAGAAGAGTGTGACGTGTGACGATTGCTGTAATTGTGATGGGTAATGGGAAGTTGACAGAAAAGTAACTAGGAAAACCTTTTCAGTTTCATTTATATCGAAATACATCATGTTCTCTTACCATCCTGTTTGGCTCAATGGCATAGTTTATTTTTAGACTCTGATCCAGGTTCGATTCCAAGTGTCAGTGCATGTAAGTGGTTTTCCTGATTGATTTAGTTTACTACATCTTTGTAACTTTTTTGTTCCCTTCCTCTCAGAGTGACAGCTGCGGTCCCGCGCTGGACCCCACAAGCGTCCGCTGCTTGGAGGAGGACGTTGAGACCTTAGTGCTGGGGGTGGTGGATGTCGTGGTGGAGACCATACTCTCTGAGCCCCAACACTCCCATACTTACGTGAGTCGTCCTCACTATCTCAGGATGGCCTAGAACGGGTCGTGATTTGCCGCATTAGCATTGGAGTCTCGTCCGTTAAAGCGCATGACTAGAGACATTCGCGAGCGTATGGCCCTCGTTTTCTTGAATTTATGGTGAACAATATATGCGTAGCTAAAAGTCATTCGAAGGAGAAATTGTGAGGCCTGGTGTCGGAGTTTCATAAGAGTTTGTGAGAGGATCAACGACGAGGTATGGTAGTGTGGTCAAAAGTAGAATAACAGGAATTTCGCAAAATTGAATTGTGATTGAAATCAGGTTATACCTAAATAGATAGTTGTTGTAAGAATTTCAGTATTTCAAGTACTTAGGCTAAACACCCCGTAGCAGAGGTGTTATAATCGTGCTACCGTAACCCCTTCGTGTCGTAGAAGGCGACTAAAAACGGAGCCCTGTAGCCGGAGAGTTCGAATCGGCTACCATAACCCCTGTGTGTCGTTGAATGTGACTAATAAGGGGTGGAGTGAGGAGGGTAGGAATCCCTTCCTCAGTAAAATTATCCCTAAAGTCGAGCGGGGGAGACGAGACGCCTCTCCGAACCCTGTTGTTAGGATTGCTGAATGTGCGTGGTGTAGAATACAAATGAAGCAAAGAGGAGAGAGATTGGTGAGATGTTTGTGAGGAGGAAGTTTGGTGTGTTTGCGCTGAGTGAGACGAAGTTGAAGGGTAAGGGCGAGGGTGTGTTTGGAGTGGTAAGTGGTTAAAATCGGGCGTGGAGGAAGGTTGAGTACGAGAAAGTGTGGTGTTGAAATTGAGTGATCGACGGACCAGTAGCTTTACTGAATGGGAAGAGGTGTCCTCATGATTGATGTGGGGGAGTGGTCGCAGGCCTAGAGGTAGACTGAAATTGGATGGATGGATGGTGTGAAGCAGGCGTTAGGAAGGAGAGACTTGAATGTGGAAGTAGCGAGGGAGCGTGAAATGAACAGGCGTGAGTGGAGAATGGTTGATTTTGACGCTGCTCTGATGTGCTTTCTCGCCCTTGGCATTGCGTTGTCGGGAGGGTCGTGGGAAGGGGCAAAATGATGCGGCGGGGGTAAACCAGTGAAAGCTGTCGGGCCCTGCTGCTGAAAACGGATCCTCGGACCTCACTCGTGATTCAGAGTGTGTTGCGTGGTTACCGGCCGGACCCTTTAGCACAAAAGGGCTAAGTTGTGTGAGTGTGAGCGTATGAGAGTGTGAGGTGCGCCTTGCCGTCGGCCACCCGCCCTTCCTGGGGGATTCGGCATAGTGTCTATATCTGTATCTGAAAGTTAAGGGACAGATACAGACACTAGGCCGCATCCCCCAGACAGGGGGGTGGCCGACAGCAAGGCGCACCTCACACCCTCATACGCTCACTCTCACACAACTTAGCCCTACAGTGCTAATGGTATGGTAGGCGTAGAAAAATAGCCTGATGGCTTTTGTGCTGATTTAGAGGAGAGTGGTGGAGAGGCTGTTAGATGTGCGGTTGTTGAGAGCGGAGGGTAGAGGAATGTCTGACCATCTGCTGGTGGAAGCAAGATTAGGAGTGGAGCATAGGTGGAAGAGGAACAAAATAGTGGGAGGAGGTAGAGAGGTAGTGAAGGTGAGCGAGCTGAATGTAAAATGCAGAGCGGAGGAGTTACAGCAGGCGTTGAGGGAAAAAATATGAGAACGTAGGATTGCAGGACCTGCAAGATGTGGAGGAAGAATGGGAGACGTTCAGAGATGCCTTGTTGAGATGTTCGAAAAATGTGTGGGATGTGCGTCGTGTGGGCGGGTGCAAGTGGTGGAACGAGGAGGTCAAATTGTCTGTGCGGCGCAGAAAACAAAAACTTTTGAGCAGTGGCTGCAAGCGAGGTAGGTGGTGGCCTATGACAACTATAAAGGGAAGAGGAAAGATGTAAAGCGACTGTCGAAGCGAGCCAAAAGGGACGCTGATGCCAGGTGAGGCAGACGGTTGTGCCAACATTTTGAGAAGAACAAAAATATCTTCTGGAAAAAGGTCAAGAGGGTGAGAAAGGGAGAGACCGGAAAAGAGGAGGCGATGAAAATGATATAGGCTATTTTTTGGCGGGGAGCGGCGCTGTATGGAAAAGGTGTGGGCCGAATATTTTGATGAGTTGTTGAATGTCGAGGATGACAGAGAGGCTGACATTGATGCTGTGGGTGGTAGTGCACGGATGCCGGTTTTTGGAGAGGAACTTGTTGCGGGCATCACAAGGAAAGAGGTGCAGGATGCGGTAGAGGTGATGAAAGCAGGGGAAGCCCCCGGTCTGGATGGTGTTGCGAAGGAGTGCCTGAAAGAGGGTGGAGTAACGATCGTCGAATGGTTGGTGAGGTTTCTGTATTTGTGTTTCGTAGCCGGCGTAGTGCCGATTGAGTGGCGCATTGCTTGCTTTGTTCCGCTGTACTAGGGCAAGCGAGATAAACGTGAGTATTGCAACTTGAGAGGTATCAGTTTATTATGTGCGGTTGGAAACTGAAGAGTGTAATAAGCTGTAGGATGTTGGGGATGGAAGCAAAGAGAGGGCTGTGTGAGGGTGTTGTTGTCCCAACTGTGTTCTACGGAGCTGAGACTTAGGGGTTGAAGCAGGAAAGAGAAGGAGGTTGGATGTTTTCGAAATGAAATGTTTGAGGAGCATGGCTGGAGTATAGCCGAGAGACCGGATCACCGAGAACGTGGTTTAAATCAGAACAGGGATGGTGAAGATGTTGGAGGACAGAGTGGATTCGCGTGTACTGAGATGGTTCGGGCACATGGAGAGGATGGATGAAGGGAGATTGGTGAAAAGTGTGCTGAATGCGGAGGCGAGTGGTCGCAGGCCTAGAGGTAGACAAAAGGAGACACATGAATGTGGAGCTGGCTAGAGAGCGTGCAATGAACAGGCCTG
>SDVV010025818.1:0-12358 GCA_016164225.1 Gammarus roeselii | reverse complement strand
ATATAAATATATATATAGCTCTATACATATATATGTATATACACACAAATATATTTTATAAATAATGCAAAATCAATCATTTAAGTTCAGCTTTAAAATGGCAAGTTGGTGCAAATCTGCCTCACAAGTTTGAATTTTGGTGTGTGCCGTCCTGAACCAAATATGTGATTTGGTGTCATTGAATGGGGCTAGCTAGAGGAAAATTCCAACCAACAAAGCCTTCGGGAACCATATCGCTATGTGGTTTGGTGTCATTGGGGGCTAGCTACAGAAAAGTTCCAACCGACAAATTATTGGTAGATTTCATTTTGGTACTTGATCCATTTGCTATTTATTAACTGCAAGCCTCTTCCATCAAAATAGTTAAGTTTGCTTTCAATGAGGCTGGAGAACTACTTCTACAATGCTAAATTTACATACCACCCCACCATCTAACGATCAATGATAGAGCATTGCTGCCTGTGTGGTAAAAAATGCTCTGAAAGTTAATTTTTGGCAGAATAACTAGTTACTGTTTCAAGACTTGATCACCACATCATAACCTTTCCATCAATCATTAAAAGTATAAACAATTATTATTCAGTAGCTAATTGGCTACTTGTGTCAGGATGTTCCAATTGTCCGATAGCACAGTCGGGTGTCCTTAATTTGAATGCAATTTTCAAACAGCTTTAAACACAGAGTGAGTCTGCAAAAGCATTCAAGACCAATTAAACCACAGCTGGTGATGCAAATGTGATTCATCAATCAAAGTAGCATGTCAATAGTACAATTCAGTCCAGAACATTAGTGGCTGTGGATCATCATAATACTGAATGGAGTTTTTTTTCAGCTTAGCCCCATATTGATTAAGATTTTTTCAAAATATGGCTGCAATACTATCAAAATTTGTAACTACATGAAACACTTTTTTTCAAAGTTTCAATGGAAAAGAAGTTCTTCATCTTCATTTAATCCAGTTAACTTACCATCCAGTCATGTTGAAAAACTGTAGCTACCATTGCAGTAACACAACATTTACAGGTCCAAAGGTTTCAACGAGTTTTTTTTCATACTACTACCACTTAGTTTCAGCAATACCACAATTTCAAAGCTGCAGTTTGTGAGGTTTCCAGTAGTGCTACTTAGTCCGTTAGGGTGAGTAACTATTCATTGTACCTTGGCGCATAGTAATCCTTATGAGCAGCCCCGCCGGCACTGCTGCTGTAGCCACCCGATGCTCCGCCACCAGCAGAGTAACGGGTCCTGGAATCGTCCCTTCGACGGTCACCTTCAATGGGAACCCTTCGGCTCTCAGTACTGCGGTGTCGAGTTTCATACGAGGGCACAGCTTCACGGGCTGGAGAATAGTCACCAGCTTTACTTGTGCTGTAATGATGTTTGGAAGTGTAGCCAGATCCTGATGCACCTGCTCCACTGCTTCCTTGGTAGTAGGGATCATCCACGGGTGCAGCTCCTCTGCGTAGAGGACTGCGGGACCTGTGGGGCCATCGCAGCGTGGACCAAAATTAGCAATTTAGTATACAGTTGTTCCATTTCAGGTAGATTTGATGTATGTAAATATCTTTAATTGAAAAGACATCATCTGATCTCATCTTGCTCATTTCTAATAGGTTGAAAAATGAGACATTCAATATCAAACTTAGGTTTCAATCAGGTTTCTAAAAAGAATATCATCCAGATGCTCCATATTTGCTTTAAATTATAGTATGAAGAATAAAGTATTAATTTACTTCCCATTTTGGAGGTACTAAACTGTCAACCAAGTTTTCCACTTGAACTCCTCCGTTCATCTTTTTGCCAGGTCATACCATTCCAACAAGTTCATTTAGAATGCAGCCTCCTAAAATTTCAAAAAAGATATGTCAGTTCACAGAGACCAATTTTCAATAAAAAATTTAGTTGCTTACATCAGTTACAACCATTTCTGTTTTGTTGAATAATCACCTTCTCAAGCAAATATTTCCTCTTTCAATTTCCTGTTAGGAATAAAGTCAGAAGCTAGCTACGAAAGCACACTACCCTACAACTCAAGTAACAGTATCATAAAATTATTTAGAAAATCTCACAGAGATTGTTCCAACTTCAGACAAATGAAGCTATGAATCATTTCAGAATCATAACAAACATTTGTAACTCTCTGATGGATTATTCCTATACTTCTGATGTAAACTTTAATCAACAACTCAGTTGACCGTGCCAGGATGTTCAACAGAGCAACCTCTTTTTATTCATTCAAATTATTAGTAACATCACACGTAGCAAATACATTTTCAATGCGTCAGCAACTGAAGGTGCCACCCAGCCTTTTGTGCTGGACCATTTAATGTTTGCTCAATGAGTGAGGTGTGCGCCATTTCCAAACTCTTCAGTGTGTTTGTTCAGCATCAGCAATGACTTCTAAGCTTTTCTGCGTGCTAAAGCTAACTACCAAATTGGTTTATATAAGAGTCAACCACTTTTCTGTTTCCTTTTTGGAACAATCTGTGAAGTATCAGACTTGTGTTCATGCCCAACCTTTATATCAATGCAATAAAAAAACAGTTGAATTATACGAGTTCTCCTTGGTCATAAATAAAACTGGTAAAGTTGATCAAGTTGATGGCATCCTGTTATTTTCCGTAAATTATAAATATCAATTTTTCAACGTCACGAAACACCAAAAATTTGTCATTTTTTATTTCCCCATTAATTGAAGTCAGTCATCAATAGTTGAAGGATAACCAAAGACCCATATTTTCTTCTATTCCTAAAGATGATTTTCTGAAAAAAATCTATTATTGTTAGGTAGTCACAGTCTACACATTGACAGTCCTATCAAGAGCCGATTTCAGTCACGTGTTTTTTTCTGGAAGAGGGAGGATTTTTTTCTGATGGCCAACTCAAACGTTTGTCCTGAAGCAAGCCAACAATATATTATTAACAGAACTTTTACTGGTAAAGCAATTAGCTATCTTGTTCAAAAGAACAACGCAGTCAAATTTGTAGCAAGTACTTCACATTGACATAACTTTAAATGACCAAGAGCAGTAAATTCACACACTTAGCTGACAACATTCATGCAGAAAAACATTCTTTGTTTGATTGGTTACACTCAGTTGCGAAAGTTTAAATGGATTTTTTTTTAGATGACTTGAGGGCAAGCACAAGTATATAATAACCATTAGAACAGGAGAAACATTTACAGGGTTTGACCTAAAATTAAGAAAGACAAGCATTCTAGAAGGAAAAAACAATTTGATGACAGTTAAAAACTTTTTGGTGAGTTTCAAACAAACTGTAACTTTAAAACAAAACAAGAGCAATCTCTCCAAAGTAGCACCAAAAAAGTGCAGATTTGGTCCTCTAACACTAGTCAACTGTGAAGAAAAGAATTGTCAGTCTCATGATTCGAATTGAAAAGAAGTAGCTTTACCTAAACAGATGCAATGAAATAATGTCACTTTCTGGTGGCACTTTTAATATTGGAAAAATACTAATGTTGAATCTTTAGATATTTTCCAGAATTTGTTTTTCACAAAAATCACTTCAATTTTCAGAAGAATTGCCACTGTTTCTAGATGAATTGCTGCTATGGTAATAAATTTAAAGTTATCCAATCATTTACTAACTAGGCAAATGCTGTTTAAAAATGAAGGAAGAGATTTACTTTCATCTAAATGCCTAGCTATAAATGGATAGATGCTATGCCTACAATAAGGGACAATTTGGATCAGCACTATTTTCTATAATGTTTTTCTTGAACTAAACTGCCAATTTACTATATACAAAGATGTGCAGAACATAAAATGACAGCATTCATGCAGACTATGTTGCACAAATAAAATTATGTCAGGAAACGTAAGAAGAAAACACATTTACCCAAAGCCAACATTAAAAAGTACAAATAAAAATATGGCTCAGCTAGGTTTAAAAGCATTCATAATGGAGAAAAATATAATAATATGCTGAATAGCTCAACACACAAATATCAAATTATTTAAATTCAACTAATCAGCGTGATCATACTAATAAAATCATAAAAATTGTTCGAAAAAGAAGCTAGCTAGTAAGCCTGCACCAGAAGCTACACATCATGGCCTAATCGCTAAATACTTTCAACGGGAAAAAACAAAGCAAAAGTTAGGACAACTCATTTTTTGCATTGGTAAGGGCCACAACCACTCGAATGTAACAATTTTGCTCTTCAAATTTAGAATGAGATGAATGTGATGCAGACAATAAGACAACTCAGAATGATTCAAAAGTATACCAGTTATTCACATTTTTATAAAAAAAAATCCAAGACATATTTTAATATGCCAGTATATTGTATGATTTGATAGATACAATATGATTATCATCTAATTGTGGCCCTTAAGTAGTAGTAAGATAGATTCAAAGTCGAAATTTGATTAGACTAGTTATGCTACTACTTTACATTAGACAGCCTGCTTGCAATGGTTCAGATAAATAAAGTTTCTTTCCAGCATTAGTCCTAGCAACTGGAACACTTTCAGGAGTTTCCATACTGATTAGATTAGTGATGAGGCTTTCTAGCGCGCTGGAGACTGTGTCCTTCTGGCGCTTAACGTCAAACCAGCATACAGTGCTGCATTAAGTTATATACATTTTAGTTTTTAATGTTAGAGTTGAGTTTACAACTCCATGAAGTCAACGTCTATCCGTGACGAATGTCAAAAATATGCACGGGTCCCACAGGAGGTACAGGAACTCATAAGGGGCTGAGGCTGAATGGTCTCGGCACTTCTCACGTGGCAGTAAGGAGGAATAACACACAACCTACCCTGCTCCAGAGCCGCAAGGATTTGCCGACGTGCTCAAGGTGCCAGGGGCAATGCGCCCCAACACCTACTGAGGGTGAGGAAGATGAAGAATAGGGATCCCCAGCCTGAGAACTACTCAGTGCAGGGAATCACAAGCAAACACAGCACGAATGGAAATGTGAAAAAAAAAGTTGAAGGAACATGTAAGTTCAGGAACGCCTGAGTCAGTGTTTGCATGTTAGTAAGTGTGTGTGTGTGTGTGTCAGTGTGTGTGTGTCAGTGTGTGTGACTGTGTGTGTGTGTGTGTGTGTGTCAGTAAGTGTGTGTGTGTGTGTGTGTGTGTGTGTGTGTGTGTGTGCATGTCAGTAAGTGTGTGTGTGTGTGCATGTCAGTAAGTGTGTGTGTGTGCATGTCAGTAAGTGTGTGTGCATGTCAGCAAGTGTGTGTGCATGTTAGCAAGTGTGTGTGCATGTCAGTAAGTGTGTGCATGTCAGTAAGTGTGTGCGTGTGTGCATGTCAGTGCGTGTGTGTGTGCATGTCAGTAAGTGTGTGTGTGTGTGTGTGCATGTCAGTAAGTGTGTGTGTGCATGTCAGTAAGTGTGTGCTTGTCAGCAAGTGTGTGTGCATGTTAGCAAGTGTGTGTGCATGTCAGGAAGTGTGTGTGTGTGCATGTCAGTGTGTGTGTGTGTGCATGTCAGTGTGTGTGTGTGTGCATGTTGGTGTGTGTGTGTGTGTGTGTGTGAAGACTCTTGAGAAAGATGTCAAGAGGGAGTTTGAAATACGTTTAAAAAGTGTTATTCAAATGAAAATTTCAATAGCAGAAGTAAGCATAACTAATTATACTATTGGTGCTATGCAGCTACACATTATTTTAAAATCAAAATATCTGGAGAGTTAAGCTACTGATAAAGTAGCAGATCAGAAAGTAATTTGGGTAGAAACAATAATAAAGAACAATTTTGAATAACCACATTTTTTTGGAAAGGATATCCAGTGTTTTTGAATTGACAATAAATTCAGATGTTGTGAATAAAATGCAGTAAAATAATGACAGGCCTCACGAGGGGTGTGTTTGGTGATGAGATATCAGTTCATTCAGTTGTCAGTAAAACTATGTAGTCATGCATTGCTGTTATGCTACCTATTTGGTGTGCAGGTAATAATGGGGCCTGTATACATGCACAAGAAAATCAAGAGAATCATACAATAAGGCATATCCATTACTTCACTAAGAGCAATAGCTACATTTAAATCAAGATCCTTCATGAAAAGCAGGAGCACCTAACAAGATCAAAAAATCTGTTCAGCAAATTAGACTTGTATCCAGTGCTACACTAAGAGCAACAGCTACAATTATATTAATATTGCTTTCCAAGAAACAGTCATTCCTTCAGATATGTCAAGTGTCCTTTACTTTGTATAGCTCAGAGTAAAAAGTTTGATAACAGTTGTCCATCAGAAATGCCCATCTCATGTCTCCTTTCAAAAGTAATAGAAGCAATAACACATCCAAAATAAATCTATAACTAATAGCTATCTTAAAAAGCATCCTTAACACACTGATAATGATCTCATTCTATACTTGCACCAAATGCAGCTACTGAATGATCATCAGTATAATCTGATCAAATATGCCTAGAATTAATCTTAATGAAAACACTCTTCTTAAAATAGCTGTAACCCATAGCTAATACTTATTATCACATCACAGTATCACAGAAATAAGGTTCATAATCTAGTTTATTACTTTCTTTGGTGATTTACTGTTCAAAATAAAAAAAGCACTCATTCATAAAGTTTCACTTTCAAGGAAGAAACTCATCAACATTAGACTTTTAAAGGACATACACTATCAAATAAATCTACTAGGCAAAGCAGTGAGGGATTCTGGAAATTGTCATCTTAGTAGACTGAAGTAAAATTAGGTTGCTATTAGTAACTTGTAATTGAACATCTACCATAGGAAGAGAGCTAATATGTAGGCTAAGATATGGAATGTATGAATAAATAGGTATATTTCAATGTCGTCCCTCAGAAAGAATCCAATACAACAAATTCCATTCATTTTAAACAAATAAATTGTGTTTTTTCCAGGCAAAGGCCTCACACAAATTCTTCAACATGAGAAAGTCAAGTTTAAGCACTCACATGGGATTTAAAAGTTTGTGTCAGCATCCCAAAATACGTATCAACATTTCAATTCATCACATGGTATAGCACCCAAAGTGTCAACTGTAAATAATGATGAAGTACTATTTCAATTTCATTTGAATCACAATGTTAATATTTCAGCACTTGGAAGAAGCCAAAGAATGGAACATGTGAAATAAAGGTGCTTCTCCATAACTATTTATCAGAGCTTTACTTGATAGCCAACTTGAAAAGATCAACCACAAAATGAAGTAATCACTTCAGAATATTCTATCAATCAAAAAATATCACAAAAATGTAGGCACTTGTTGATGCAGAAGAAATTAAGATGGCCAATTTTGAACAAGTTAACCACAGCCACGTTTTCCAAATTCACCAGACAATTAGCCTTGAAAAATTAGATTATTTCAAACACTTTAGATGACATGATTAGTTACTTCAACTTTCTTGCGCAATTTTTTATTCATCCAAATGCTACAATATTTTCAAATAAAGGCTTATGTAAAGAATTGTGTTGCATTGGACTGTCCCTCAGATCCTTAAAATAATACCTGTCCTGTGGTTGGTAAGGTGAAGATGATCTGTAACGAGACCTGGTTACTGGGGAGCGGCTGCGGTCATATGTGTCTCGGCGAGAAGTGCTGTAACCCTCTCGCGGTGCTCCACTGCTTGTACTGTAGCCACCAGCACCACCTCCGCTGTACTTGTCAGACTGGGGATACCGCGAGTAACCATTCTCTCCCTTTTCATAGGATTTGTCATACGATTTCTCATAAGATTTGTCATATTTCTCATAAGGCTTGTCGTAAGATTTATCATATGACTTTTCATACGATTTTTCATAAGGTTTTTCGTATGGCTTATCGTACGGTTTGTCAAAGGACTTATCATAGGGCTTGTCATAACTATCGTATGACTTATCATATGAATCACCCTTTGTATACTTATCATAGGAATTGTAACTACCACCATAACTTCCACCATCGGACCCTCCTCTTCCTCTACCACCATAGTATCCACTTCCACCACTACTGCCTCTACCAAATCCTCCACCTCCTCGACTGGTAAAGCCTCCTCCGCGGCCACTCTCAAAGCCACCCCTGAAGCCTCCTCGACCGCCCCTGAATCCACCACCACGATCACTGCCGCGGAAGCTTCCTCTAAATCCTCGCCCTCCTCGGAAGTCTCCTCTTGGCACATAGCCTCCCCTGAATCCTCCCCGGTCTCCATCTCTACCACCATATGGAGCAAAACCGCGACTTGAACCTCCCCTGAAGGGACCTCCGCGTGAGAACCAACGGCCTCTGGCCATTCCTCCACGAGTTACTTTAGCTGACACGCGAGACCCCATGAACTCGGCACCATCCATTTGATTAGCTGCATATTCTGCATCCCTGCCATCAAAGTATTCTACAAAGCCACTGCCAGGAGGGTCATATATCAAGTAGACTTTTGCTATTTTTCCAAATCGTGAAAAAGTTTTGTCCACTTCATCCTTGCGAATCTCTTTTGGAAGATGCTCGAGGAAAACTCTGGTATTGACATTCTTGTCTCTGAAAAAAAAAATATACTTATTAAAATCTGAGTTATTGCCTGGGGAAAACAAAGTGACAAATAAACATGTGTAGCCTATGAAGTGTGTCTCATAGAACTTTATAGCTATAGACCATCACTTTAGGAAATGTAAAGAAGTATGAAATTAAGTGATTTCACACTAGTCTCAAGGAGTAACAAGAGAACAATGAGCAGACAATTATGTAGCCACAAATTGACTGATTAGAGCAAACCCCAATTACAAGATAGAACATCTCAATTATTAGGTTTCTAATTGCACAAGCACCCTTCAAAAATTTAACCTGTCAATAGAATTAGACCATCAAATATACATATACAGACAAGGTCAAATCCCCCAGGAAGGTGGGTGGTCGACAGCTAAGCGCACCTCACACTCCCCCCATATATATATACACACACACACGCGCGCACGCACGCACGCACACACGCACACACGCACACGCACACGCACACGCACACACACGCACACACACACACACACACACACACACACACTCGCTCAAACAACTTAGCCCTTTCGCACATAAGGGTCTGGCCGGAAGACTCACAATGGTCTGCATCGTAAGTGAAGTCCAATGTCAGGGTCAGCAGCAAGCCCACCATTAGTGTGACTGGTTTACCCAAGCTGCGTCATAGTGACTGGGCTTCTCCACCCACAACCAAGGGCATGAAAGAACATCAGATAAGTGTCAAAAAGTCCTCCATTCTCTACCATCCTCAACACACAGCTATCCACAGACCACTCTCATGCTACCTCTTGAAGACTGTGTAAGCAATAACAAAATGCTCACCCAAGCTGTTCAAGTGGCAAGGTCATGGAGCCTGCCAAACAAACACCGACCCTGCGCACACCAACCCGGGTTATGACCATTAGGACCAGGCTCACCTGTGCTATAGAATAAAACCAGGCACCTCAAGCGTGCTGCTCTCTGGCTGGCACCTTGTTACAGGCTTTTCCACCCCTGGGTATCTGTCAGGCTGTGCCAAAGCACCCATACTGGCTCCACTGCCAAAATTAACCGCCCATCTCCCGGGTGTCCTCTGGGTTCAATTCCGGGTCTGGCAAACGCAGAGCAGTGCCGGCATACAGGTCTCCCATTCCCAAGCCACATCACAGACATGGGCAGCACCCACCCAGGACCTTGGATAGTGGAGGATTCACCTTGGCGCTCTCTCACCCTTTTCCCCGACTGGAGACTGTTGCTGATCAGCTAGGCTGATTCAGAAGTGGGGTTAAATGCCAAGGATACTGAAGATGATCTTGCAAACAAAGGGCCACAAGTTGGCCATTAGATGAATACCTGAACATCCCCAGACCTCCAGGGCACCCCACCCCATCTCCAGTCTAGGCTGGAGATCACACAAGGGAGCCATGCTCACAACTGCTCGAGTTAATTCAAAGGAGATGGACCAGAAACATTGATGGGCTTGCTGATGTGACTATGGTAATCGATTGAGGAGCTTAGATTTTTTCTGTCAAGGGTCACCTTCTGAGGGCAGACCTGATAACATATGGAAAGTTTTCCATGACGAATCAGAGGATTTACTGAATATGTATTCTTTGGCTCCAAGAGTTGGTACCAGGGGTCATCAGCTGAAGTTGGTGTTTCCGCCTAGCTCTTCTGATGCCTGCAGTAGGTCCTTCAGTATGAGATGTGTTGCTGTGTGGAATAGTTTGCCTGCTGACATAGTGCAGATGACAGATATCACTCACTATAAGCAGGCCCTTGCTGATCTGCTGTATGATGATTTAGTAGATTTGACTAGCCCGATGAGGCCTAATTTGTGCGTAGTAATGCATGCACATTTTCATGTGTACATGTATTTTTATTGCATGTATACATGTGTGTGCACATATGCATGTTTTATTGGTATGTTGTGACTAACAAGTTGCATGAAGCACAAATTTCCGGATCTTTGAGCCCCATTGTTTTGCCGTGCTTCCGCGGTTCTGCCATGCTCTGGCATTTGTGCCTCTTGTCTTGCTCTTCATTCTGGCTGCGTTGACTTGTTGAGCAGTCTTGAGGCCACCAAGGTGAGATACTCAGGTCAGTAAAAATTTACTCACGCCACCTCACTGCTCTTGTTACCCACCCAGGTCTGTGCGCACTCACAAATGCTCATCTATTTAAAACTAATTTTTGCCCACATGGATCTTGAGGACACCTATTTCCACTCATTAACTTCAATAGCTAACTGATCCCTCATTATGAACTCCACACTTTTTTGGGCCCAACCTACCTCCATGCCTGACTTTCAACCACTTCCTACCCAAACTCACATTTCTCCACACCTTTCAGCTATATCACACTCAGCACCTACACATGCAACTTCTTCCACATAAATTTTCTACCAATCTCCTCTTCAACCACAGCTATTCTGAACGCCTGGCTAACATCAAATGACACCAAGGTTTCCCAATCAAACTCAATTCCTGGTTTTGAACCAATTCTCTCCAGTACAGATCATAAGTGCTACCTATAGCTATTACAATGACAAAAAAAATTATACAAAAAACTTTCCATGAAATTAAAATTGAAAGTTTGGGAGAACCAACAGAAAGAGCATGCCTTCATTGGTATGCATAAATTAATTTGAAAGAAATAGTACAAATTTATTCATGCCTGACAGGTCTTTCTCAAAGCTTGTCCTATGCTGCCATTGTTGGGGATTTCTTTTTCATCACAAACTAAACTTTCATCTTCAACAATTGCAAGCTACCTTCACTGGATGTAATTTCTCCATACCATGGAATAATTATGACAAGTACCATTGGATAAATGAATATAATGGGTAAATGATCCATTGCAAATTATGACATAACAAGTAAGCAATGTATTATTGTTTCATTCCTACAGAAAAGGAATTGCGTTTAAATGCATACAATGGCATACACTTCAGACCACAATGTTGGGACCATTGTCTCATATGAGGGGTTCCAGTGACCTTAAGCAAATTCAGTTAGTTTCTCAATTAGAGCCCCAGTAATGATTATTACTTATTATTTACATTGCACTCAGGGTTTTATTAATTATCATTGTTCCTTCCACTTATTTTTGGTGCTATTCATTATATTAATCATTCATTTGATTTTCATGATGGAAGGGACGTGGCCGGTTGGCTATATGGAGATGCACTAGTGGTCAAACCGGGAGTTGATTTAGAGCCCTCACCATAAGAGGTCAGCCCATGCCTCTGACGGCTCCTTCCGTTGCTCCTTCTTATTTCTTTATTGCTCCGTCACTCTCCGTTTGCCATACCGCTCTCCTGATGTTATGATTCAGTACCGCCAGTGATTGAATATTTATTCTGTGCGTCACTAGCGTGGTGAAGTTTTATTTGAAGTTTAACCTTGAAGTGCTATTCTGAACTGTGATTTTATTGAATTCAAAGTGGTGAAGGATTAGACTGGGTTTTAACCTATTTTATTGAAACCTGGTTTGCAGCGTTTGGGAGTTTTTGTGTGGTCCTGTATCCCGGTAGACTCAACTAGCCTATACTGGCCTGGACGACCTGCCGCCTCTGTGACCATCCTGACTTCAAGCGGTAGTGAGGTCGCCAGGTCAAGAAGTGCAGGCATTCACAGTAATACGATGCCCATGTAGTTTTTTAATAAAGTTTATAATATCATCAAGTTTTGTTGTTTGCTAAACGATCATGTTTGCTGCATTAGGCTGTGGAATGAGCTGCCTGCTGATGTTGTTGAATCGTCTACCATTTCTGGTTTCAAGGCAGGATAGGCTGAGTTTTTAAGGGATAGGTTGTTCAAGTGTTAGGGGCTTGTTGTGTTTTCGGTTCATGTTGTCGAGTTTGTGGCATCCTTTGTCCTGTTCTTTGTTTCTGATTGCTTTATTTATATATATATA
>SDVV010025817.1:0-12358 GCA_016164225.1 Gammarus roeselii | reverse complement strand
AGGAGTTCGAGCCGGTCTCAAGTCATGCTCGTGCGCTACAATGGAACTGTAGTAAGGAGTTCGAGCCGGTCTCAAGTCATGCTCGTGCGTTACAATGAAACTGTTGTGAGGAGTTCGAGCCGGTCTCAAGTCATGCTCGTGCTCTACAATGGAACTGAAGTGAGGAGTTCGAGCCGGTCTCAAGTCATGCTCGTGCGCTACAATGGAACTGTAGTGAGGAGTTCGAGCCGGTCTCAAGTCATGCTCGTGCGCTACTCCAGTAATGGGCGATGTTCCTGATTATTGTACTAGAAGTCACTCCGATAAGGTCAAGTAATTTATTCCCGACTACTTGGAATATATAACAAAAGATAATAGGGTATTTTATGTTGACGATTTCATGCTGCTGCTAATAACTTCTATCGCACTCTACAAAAATGAAAATTGCGTCACACATAAAAAAATAATTGAACAAAGAAATCTTGATTATCTGTATTTTGCTACTGAAAAATTGTCAACACGCTATTGCTGTAACAATCATGTTTTAGTAGGTAATGCGATCAGGTTGGTTAGGTTCGGCAAGCTTTTTCACACACGAATGATACTCTGCGGCACCCGGATAGCATCGGTTAGGGGAACAGTTGTTCGCTAGTGCCTACGAATATCATTTACTTTCTTAGTCAAAAGTAGCGTTTCGGAGCTTCTTTTTAGCCATTTGATTTTTACAAGTTTGCAAATGCTTTATTTTTGTGTGAATTCATGTAGCGAAGTTGCGTGAATCCAAACTATAACTTGTGTCTGGATTACATACGTGCTGCTGAATGGCCCCTTCAATCTACTTCTTCCTGAGTATATTTATTATGTGAAAGCCTCAACAATGACAATTTTTTATTAATGATTGTGAATAAATTTAAGCATGAATGATGAGTGACGTCATCCTCCAACTGCTTTTCGCCGTCGTAGGTGGCTTGGCTGCTCAGCACCAAACACAGCAGCGCTGCTCCTGGAGGAAATCTGTCCGCACGATGCGTGAAGTGTCGGCACAGGAAATCTATTATAACAAGTGGTTCATCGAGTATATTTTTACTAGGGTGATTCTTAACTTGCATGTTTAGGACCACTTAACATATATTTTAAGCATGGCACCGTGGCGTTCCCTCACCGTTGCGTCACTGCTTACAACACTGTGAAAACTGTACACTGACTGAACCATCAACACATAGGAAACTGTCAACACATAGGAAACTGTCAACACATAGGAAACTGTCAACACATAGGAAACTGTCAACACATAGGAAACTGTCAACACATAGGAAACTGTCAACACTTAGGAAACTGTCAACATTGAGGAAAGACAAACTGTCAACTCTAAGAAAACTAACTGCACTGCCACTAAGAAAACAAACAGCACTGTCAATACTGAGGAAACTCAGGCGCTCGCATATTGACTTCGCGCTGCCAAGAGCAATAACGTGGGTTGCTGCCGCGGTCTGGTCACCCTTGAAGGTCATCATCACCGCCGTGGTTGAAGTGCACCGTTTTAACTACGTCAAGAGCCTGCCAGTAAGAGGTGACGGCACACTGCTTCGTGAGAATTAAATTTTTGTCAGTAAACTACGGTTATTATTATATCGGATTCTGTAGATTGAACAAGTTGATACTGAATTGAAATGTCATTTTTCAACTATCGGCCGAGGTGAATTTAAAGCCTTCTCAGCGTGAAGCGTAATGCCGTTTCTGTGATCCCCTTTACGTGAAGGTGGGAGGAGAACTGCGCCGTAGGAGGACCATTTCTTCATTAGCTTAAACCAATTTATATTATGATCTAATGTATATTCTTTCATATGTAGTCATCCTTGAACATTCTATTTCTTAATGAACTACGTAGCTGTGGAACGTGCTGGAAATTCTCCCTGTATTCAACAGAATTGAAGATTCAGCTCACCCTGCGCAATGACAGCTTTTGCTAGTTAAGGTACCCTGGTTGCCAGCATCGTAATGACAGCTGGTGCCAGTCAGGGCATTCTGGTTGCAATGACAGCTGGTGCTAGTCAGGGCATTCTGGTTGCAATGACAGCTGATGCCTGTCAGGGCCCCCTGGTTGCAATGACAGCTGATGCCTGTCAGGGCCCCCTGGTTGCAATGACAGCTGATGCCTGTCAGGGCACCCTGGTTGCAGTGACAGCTGATGCCTGTCAGGGCACCCTGGTTGCAATGACAGCTGATGCCTGTCAGGGCACCCTGGTTGTAATTATCGCAATGACAGATTGTGCTGGTCAGGGCACTCTGGTTGTATATTATCATCGCACTGACAGGACGTGTAAGCCAGGACATCCTAGGGGTCGTAATCATTGCAAAGACAGCTGGTGCTAGTCAGGGTATCCTGGTTGCAATCATCGTAAAACAGCTGAAGCCAGTAATACTACAGACAGCTGTAGCAATTCTGGGTCCCTCGAGTAAGCAAGAGACAGCTGTAGCAACCACTCATGACAGCTGGTGCCATTTAAGGTACCTGATCGCAGCCATCGATGTTTTATTAGATTAGTTCCCGCCTGATCTCGTCACTAGGGTCATTGGGTCCAACTGGTGTGTCCATCGCAACTAAGCTGCGAATATAAATATATTGCTATACAATTACGGCTGAGAAAGAAACATAATAGAAATAATTTGATTTCTTCTATATATGATCTGTGAATGTTCAGCGGTCACAGAGCCTTGACCAGCTGTTTTTTAGCGTAAAGAATTACTTTCGTAGTCGAGGTAGCTACAGGGAAAATGAATGTGGGAATGAGCGAGCGCCAACTGCCCGTGTGGGTATTGAAGCTACTGCTATCGGTAATGATAGTGAATCTTGAGCGCACCAACGAGACAAAAAACTAGTATAACCAGTTTTAATATATAGGTTATTTATCGAATTATTCAATTAACCAGTGTGTGCAAGATCCAACTTTACCGGTAACATTTGTTATTGATGGCTTTAATAAACTTGACATCCAACTGCTCTCTGAGTGGGTCGGTTGTCCGTGCCAACAGACTACCAACCAAATTCAGTTCATTGCGTTAAAAGAAACCAGCGAAGTTCCAAGTTTATCTAGTCCTCCTATCGCCACAGGAATTTATGAATTTGTTATTCTCATCATTCTACGTCACCTCATTTCGACAATTATATTCTACGAGGGTGGCTAGGTGACCGTTTTTATGAGGCATGCATGGACACCCGACCTCTGACCTTAGGTGCCGGTTCCAACAATATCCTTCCGCGGCAAGAGAGCTATGGATGTCCTCCGGGTATGAGGTCAATTTGTAAGGTAAGCGCTCTCTCCATCGGGGTTCAGTAAACTATGTACTATCCTGTTAGCAGTTCGTCGTCACCTAGTTGAGCAGCGGGTGGGTGAATGTTACCAACGCTCTCTGATGGGGAAAAAGTTTCCCGCGCTACTTGGTTGCGCGCGCACCCTGTTCATGCAGCGTGGCTGCCAAAGGTGCAACGAGTGCCGCCGCCATGGCAACTGCGCAGTAGTGGCCATCATCCCAGCATTGCTGTATCCCGGAAAGCATCTGCGCTTTTTCCGTCAGGCCGTTAGGCAAAATACAGTGGCTAGACACATCTGTCCATTACTTTTACCGATCTACCTAAGATGTAGTTGACACTGTACTCAGGGACTATAACTGAATTCGTCCAACTAGGTGTGGCTAGCTCCGGCTGCAGATACCCTACACTCTCCAGCCTGAAGAATGAGTACATGGGGTTGAACACGTGCGCTTTGTTTAATGGACCTCGAGATGCTGACAACACGGCGATCCGGGCATTAGTGAAGTATTGTTGCCGTGGGAAATGTTATGGAATTTACGAAGTTTTCATTGGTTGGATGGATGATTATTCATTTTATAGATCATTAACACTGTATTTTAGTATTTTAAAATTTTCTTATTTCGTGGGCTCTATTATTTATCTGTGCCCTTATTTCTTGTTGATCAATTTTGGATTAGTTCTATAATTATGTATTGTTAGACGCCCGCAGGGGCCCTAGGTGGACTATGCGGTATATTAGTTAGTCTATAGTCCAACCTACGGAGGGAGGGAGAATTTGCGCTCTCCCAGGCGCCTAGTAAATGTCCGAGCACTGCTAGGCATTTTGAAGGCTAAATGGTGAAATAATGTTGACGTTGATCTTACTGAGTGGAAGTAAGTCTTCAATGGCACTGTGCCTGAAGGGGACGAGTCGAGGCAGGTTGAGGCGAGTGGAGACGAGTCGACTGACGAGGCAACGAGCCTAGACGAACTTAGGCTTGTTGTGACTAGGTGACCCAGGAATGGGTACTCGCGGGCTCCGGGGGTTTCGGTAACCCAGGGGACTTGGAAGACAAGAAGGATGATTTGGAGGGACCCACTTGGACCCTTCCGGGGACCTTTTGGACACACTTGAGACCCTTTGGGGCACCCTTGAGAAACTGGGATCTGCTTGAGGCCCCTCTGAATTCTGGGATCCCTGCTTCCCTCTCCCCACGCTATAAAACCCATACACAGAAAAATATAATTATGCGAAATGCTTGAGAAGAATAATTAATTATTACAGTCCGCGGATTACTGGCACAGGGGGCGAGGGTTGCGTCGAGGCTGGTCGAAATCAGTCGTAACATGTTGAGGCGAGTCGAGTTGGTCGCGACGAGCCGAGACTGGCCGAAACGATTCGAGACAAGCCGAGATGAGCTGAGACGAGGGCACCCAGACAGCTCGGGAGACCCGGGGGACTTGGCTCACCCTCAGGTATTCGGCGGGCTCTTTTGGGAGCAGAGGTACTTCTGCCACCCAACTCCCACCCTAAAATGCTTGAGTGAAAAATGTTATTACAGTTCACATGATTACTAGCGCAGAGGGGGAGAGAGCCACGTCGAGGCTGGTCGAGATCAGTCGAAACATGTAGAGGCGAGTCGAGTTGCTCGCGACGAGCCGAGACTGTCCGAAATGATTTGAGACGTACCGAGATGAGCTGAGATGAGGGGTCTCGAGGGAATCGGGAAGCTCGGGAAGACCTGGGGGACTTGGGTTACCCTCCGGGATTCGTCGGGCTCTACGACCCAAGGGACCTGTGCCACCCCCCACCCTATCCCCTTAAACAATGAGTGCGTAATCAATAATCCGAGCAGTTTTTCTGCCCATGACGAACCTGCCCTCACTTTCTTCTTCACGATCCACAATTTTATCATGTATTATAATGCAGGTGTATTTGTGCGGGAGTTCCTGTTAGTGATTTTGCGAATGGGTATTTCCTTCTTCAGTCTGTACTCGCTCGCGCGTGTACGAACCATATGTAGTTTCTGGGGTTGACCTGGACCGCAAAGCTGTGAAACCTTATGACTCGTTGCGGTTGGAGTCGATCTAATCCGTGAAGCCACGGACCTTGCACCAATTTCGACGATACTATCTGCGCGCACTGCCGTGCGTGCATTACTCTTGGAGTTCTGAGTGGGTGGAGACGGGGATTCGTTTGTCTCGAGTCTTTATCTTGCCTGTATAAATTGTACCTCTACTTAACTAGACCGCGTAGCTATAAACATTGTGTTGCGTTGCTGTCGGAGCTGACTTGGTCCGTGTAGCCGTGAACGTTGTACCAGTCTCGACGTTGTTAACTGTACGACTAGCATGCGTACATATTACTCCTGAAGTTCTAAATGATTAGAAGAGGAGGTCCGTTTCGTCTAAGCGTTTTTCTTATGCGCACCAGCATGCGACTGACATTGCTAAAATTGTCACATTTTTCTAACTTCAAACGCATTTTTTTTTTTCGCATACTGAGGCTTGCGAGCCTACTGGAATCCATGATCATCGAGTCCTACGGGGGAGCCTATTATGACTCGCGTTGAGGCTCTGATAGAACTGAGTTTCAAATCGCGAAGTTTTCTCGGTAACTGTAGTGCTTATTGTGGCGAAGTTGTATTCCATGGGGTAGTCAATTTATAGGTGATAATACGCTCGCCCCGTGGGTCAGCCACACGTACCTTGGCCCCGCGGGATAAAAACATGCCTCCCTAAGTTAGGTTCGATAGAGTAGGCAAGTTCTAACAATGCTCGTAACGCGGCCAGCTAATATATTCAGCTGCACGCAACATGACTTGACATATCGGCACGGAGCCACTGCCCCACAGTTTCGAGCAACACCAGGGTTGGCACCACGTTCTACATTTTGATTTCGTACCAAAATCGAAATTTTTCGTAATCGCGTGGTCACGTGACCACATTTACAAATTTTCATGTAAAAAATGCGTTTATATTCCAGTAAGAGGGGTATTAATTTAGAACTAACGTAGAGATTGTCATTTCGACCCAAAACAGTCGTAGACTTGTACTGGCTCCTGGCTAGGGAAGCCTGGTAAGGACCAAATGACGTCACAATTTGGCTTCAGGCATCCCCTATGCTTGGAGTAGCAGATGGCTAGCGACGCAGATGCAAACGAGAAAAGCATTGCAATGAACTTTTTTGGGGCAACTTTTAGCTTTTTCGAACTCCATTCTTATTTCTTTTCTTATTCAGAGCTCGTATTTAAGAGCTTCGTTCACAGGGTTGCCCATAATGTCCCATTACATGGCTATATTCTCGAAGGCCGAATACCACGATAACTTCCGCTCTCGTATACGCATTCATGACGTTTCAAAATCGTGACGTCATGGTCTGCAGCTATTTAAAAATTACTTTTTGTCATTGCTTGAACATTTTTCAGTTACCGTCTTCTAAGGCCCATTGAAAGCTTATAAGCTTATAGTGCTGTAGGCACATTCTTTGCATCACGGCACTAATACGCAGGTGAATTCGTTGCCATGCCTCCCTTCTTTGCCAGAGAATTTGGCGTGTAATGAACACTGGAATTTACGTGAATGCCGATATGTGTTCTTCTAGAGGCATTGCTGATCAGCCACTTCAAATTGAACTTTCGTCTACGTTTATTTAATTAGTGTTTATGACTAAAGTTTTATGTATAATAATAAAACGAATAAAACCCATTGGCAGACGATGGAAATCAATGATTTAATTATAAGATAACCCCGCTTCAGCAGTGCATGAGCGCGTCACCGATCCTGCCTACTTGCCCCATGCCATCCTGAGCGCGCCTGGCATGCCTTAACCAATGGTCTTGCCTACTTGCCCCATGCCATCCTGAGCGCGCCTGGTATGCCTTAACCAATGGTCCTGCCTACTTGCCCCATGCCATCCTGAGCGCGCGTGGTATGCCTTTACCAATGGTCCTGCCTACGTGCCCCATGCCATCCTGAGCGCGCCTGGTATGTCAGTACCAACAAGGAGACAAGCTGGCTGGACTCTATGGGATTTAAGTTACACGCCTAAGTGTCCCTTTACCACACCACTAGTCGATAGTGAAGCACAACACCTGCAGCCGTGTGTGATGAGCCAGGAACACTTGCAGCTGTGTGTGAGCTAGCTACACCTGCTCTGTGTGTGATGAGCCAGCAACACCTGCACCTGTGTGTGATGAGCCAGTAACACCTGCAGCTGTGTGTGAGCTAGCTACACCTGCAACTGTGTGTGATGAGCCAGCAACACCTGCAGCTGTGTGTGATGAGCCAGCAACACCTGCAGCTGTGTGTGATGAGCCAGCAACACCTGCAGCTGTGTGTGATGAGCCAGCAACACCTGCAGCTGTGTGTGATGAGCCAGTAACACCTGCAGCTGTGTGTGATGAGCCAGCAACACCTACAGCTGTGTGTGATGAGCCAGCAACACCTACAGTTGTGTGGGATGAACCAGCATCACCTGTCACCGTGTGTACAAGAGCCAGCAACACCTGCAGCTGTATCTAGTCAGCCAGCAACACCTGCAGCTGTGTCTAGCCAGCCAGCAACACCTGCAGCTGTATCTAGCGAGCCAGCAACTCTTGCAGCTGTGTCTAGCCAGCCAGCAACACCTGCAGCTGTATCTAGCCAGCCAGCAACTCTTGCAGCTGTATCTAGCCAGCCAGCAACTCTTGCAGCTGTATCTAGCCAGCCAGCAACTCTTGCAGCTGTATCTAGCCAGCCAGCAACTCTTGCAGCTGTGTCTAGCGAGCCAGCAACTCTTGCAGCTGTGTCTAGCGAGCCAGCAACTCTTGCAGCTGTGTCTAGCGAGCCAGCAACTCTTGCAGCTGTGTCTAGCGAGCCAGCAACTTCTGTACCTGTGCAGTGAGACCGGCACCACTTACAGCTTTATCTGGTGTGCCGGTATCACCTGCAGTTGTGTGTAGGAAGCCAGCTACACATCCAGCTGTGGAGTGAGCCAGCAACGCCTGTAGTTTTGTGTAAAGTGCCAGCAATACAGGCAGCTGCGCGTTGTGAGCCAACTGCACCTGCCGTTGCTTGTAGCGAGCCAGCAACACCTGTAGCAGAGTGTATTTGCCCAACAACGCCCGCAGCTTCGTGTTGTGACCCAGCAACACATGCTACTTAGTCCAACGAGCCAGCAACACCTGCAGCTGTGCGTAGCGAGCTAGCAACACCTGCAGCTGTGCGTAGCGAGCTAGCAACACCAGCAGCTGTGCGTAGCGAGCTAGCAACACCAGCAGCTGTGCGTAGCGAGCTAGCAACACCAGCAGCTGTGCGTAGCGAGCTAGCAACACCTGCAGCTGTGCGTAGCGAGCTAGCAACACCTGCAGCTGTGCGTAGCGAGCTAGCAACACCTGCAGCTGTGCGTAGCGAGCTAGCAACACTAGCAGCTGTGCGTAGCGACCTAGCAACACATGCAGCTGTGCGTAGCGAGCTAGCAACATTAGCAGCTGTGCGTAGCGAGCTAGCAACACTAGCAGCTGTGCGTAGCAAGCCAGCAACACCTGCAGTTGTGCGTAGCGAGCTAGCAACACCAGCAGCTGTGCGTTGCGAGCTAGCAACACTAGCAGCTGTGCGTATTGCGCATCAGTAACCCATGTTTTGAGAATAAAATATAAGCGGTGATCACAGGAAAAAGGAGAAATAATACTCGTGATTGAGTATCACTAAATTGAGGTTAGTGACTGGTGTTCCACTAGATTAATAGCATGTGAATAATTGTTTAACGACCAACACAAATGAACATTGCGAATGAAATCTCTGATGTGTACCAAAGTGTATTAAAAGACCAGGGCACGCAATGAGCGAATCAACGGAACAAGACTCGTTCAATTCACTGAATACGAGAATTGAATAAAGTTGTATGTTCGTATCCACCCGCCCTGCGGGCTACTTCAACAACTTCGTAATTTACTCGTCCTAAATCCTATACACGTTTTAAGGGCCAAAGTCACCACTCAAACTGGTTTGCGCCAGTTTGGGTCCATCCTTAGGAGAAGAAACACAGCCTCTGCCATTATCTGATAAGACTAAGACGCGAAGACACGTCGCAATCATGTTTGAATAGGTTTCTTAGTAATGTAAAACACTTGAAAGGTTCGTGAACTTGCAACATTATCACGAGGGCAACTGATGTGAAGCCCTTAGAAGGGTGTCGGCTCGGTGGATAAATACTGGAAAAGGTTCTCACCCAGTATTATTCAAGGGGGTTGTACTACACTAGCAATAAGTCTAACGAGTTGAAACGACCAAGATTAACCGATTATATAACGTGGGTCACCAGAAACCTATAATATACTGAACAAATGTAGCGTAAAAACGGAGGGCTTTAACACACCTGCAACTGTACGTTTAAATTGACCCAGCAACACCTACAGCTCTGTTTAGCGAGCTGGCAACACCTGCAGCTTTGTATCAAGACCCAGCAACACCTACAGCTCTGTTTAGCGAGCTGGCAACACCTGCAGCTTTGTATCAAGACCCAGCAACACCTACAGCTCTGTTTAGCGAGCTGGCAACACCTGCAGCTTTGTATCAAGACCCAGCAACACCTACAGCTCTGTTTAGCGAGCTGGCAACACCTGCAGCTTTGTATCAAGACCCAGCAACACCTACAGCTCTGTTTAGCGAGCTGGCAACACCTGCAGCTTTGTATCAAGACCCAGCAACACCTACAGCTCTGTTTAGCGAGCTGGCAACACCTGCAGCTTTGTATCAAGACCCAGCAACACCTACAGCTCTGTTTAGCGAGCTGGCAACACCTGCAGCTTTGTATCAAGACCCAGCAACACCTACAGCTCTGTTTAGCGAGCTGGCAACACCTGCAGCTTTGTATCAAGACCCAGCAACACCTACAGCTCTGTTTAGCGAGCTGGCAACACCTGCAGCTTTGTATCAAGACCCAGCAACACCTGCAGCTGTCTATTAAAACCCAGCAACTCCAGCTCTGTCGAGCGAGCCAGCCACATATGCAGCCGTGTGTAGCGTGCTAGCCACATATGCAGCCGTGTGTAGCGTGCCAGCCACATATGCAGCCGTGTGTAGCGTGCCAGCCACACATGCAGCCGTGTGTAGCGTGCCAGCCACGCATGCAGCAGTGTGTAGCGTGCCAGCCACACATGCAGCCGTGTGTAGCGTGCCAGCCACGCATGCAGCCGTGTGTAGCGTGCCAGCCACGCATGCAGCCGTGTGTAGCATGCCAGCCACACATGCAGCCGTGTGTAGCGTGCCAGCAACTGATATCACTGATTATAATGCTTGGGATGTCGGGCCGGCAGTTATGGTACCCGCCACCACATGTGAACACGGCAGCCGTTGGCAGGGCTTCCTTTGGTTTCAATGATGTACACCTCGGTAAGCTAGTTTTTTTGTCTCGATGCAAAGTTTAACTTCCAACAGTGGTAGACTCTTTGACCGTTAAATCTTATTGTTGAAAGATATGCTGATGTTAAAATTTCTTAATACTGCTTGATTCTTGCTCACAACTGTACAACCTTCAGCCTGATTTCTCCCCGTCACTGTCTACTCTCTGAAGGTGTCACAGCATTAACTAAGTAAACAATCCTCATCAACGTGTGTATCCGTGGGGCGGAGATAGGTGATGCCAGAAAGGCTCCGAGACGATGCGGCGGCAGTAAGTGACGCCGCTTTTCATACATTGAAGACTGCGCACGAGCAGAGAATGCGACAAATTTACTGAGTTTGTACTCTTTTAAATTTAAAAATGCAAACCTTACAATCTACGTTGGCGTCTTGAGTACATCTTTACTGCACTTGTGCTGAAGACAAGCATGCAATAAATGACGGGCTGACGTAACCTCGCTACCGTCTTATCTTGGCAATCCTCATTAGCTACCTAATCAAAGCGGTAATAGTTGCCACTCACCCTCTTATAAAACGTACATTGTTGAGGAAGCGCAAGACAGTACCCGGCCAGAAGTATAGTTGTGTACGAACACGAGACTGACACTGGCAGGCGTTCGTGAACGTGGCTTGGTGGAAGCGAACGGCATTTTTGTCTCAGAAGTTTTTGTATGGCGCAGCTACGGGAAGGGCATGCGCGACACGTACACATGCAATCGTATACTGGGTACACACGGGACTATACAGTGTGCACATTCGGTTAAGCGCAACGTACATGCACGGCCATGTAAGTGTCCTGCAATGCATGTACACACACATTGATGCTATCGTTGCATCAGCCTATGCTCAGATCTCCTCTCCCTGACTTTCATATGTTGTGTGCGCATGAACTTCGCACGTGCATCCTCGTCGATGATGCTGTGGAATGCCCCATCAGTACTTGTTGAGCATCCGAGCGATTTCACATCATCCAGCCATAGAGAGAGAGAGTTGCCGAGTTGTCAACAGCATTCCTTCTTGACTCGTCAAGACGGGAGCCGTAAGCCGTGTGAGGACGTGTGAACCTTTAGCTAGGAAAGGTAGAGAGTGAGGGACGTGTGGTGTTGATCAGCCCAAATAAACAAAACCACCGACAACTAGGCCTGGAAGTGGAGTCCACGTGCCGTTGACCTCGTGGGGAGAGCTGTTACCTATTTGGCGCGTGTGATACAAGTAAATTGTGGTAAAGAGTATATGATGTAAGTGGCCATGGTATTATTTGAAAGGATGACAAGCGAGTGGTTTCACATGAACATGTGATGTTCACGATACCATATTTGCAATGTATGTTATATGAAAAAATATTAAAATCTGGTGAAAAAACGCTTCAGATCACATGCAACCTTTATCTGCGACCACCCACCCTGCTGAGAGACACCTACGGACGTATTTAAGTATGTTAAATATAACATAAAGAATATGTAAAGCAGTATAGCTAGATGAAGAATATTTAAAGCAAAACAGATCAAAAATATGTAACCCGATATCAAACGGAGATAAAAAGCCTATTTGCTCTACAAATATACCATATGTTACACGATCGGATGTAAACGGGATTGAACTGACTCAGTTGATATCTTGGAGGATTCACATCCCTACATGTCTGTAGAGAATGTGAGGTTTCGATTGAACTGACTCGTTGATGTTGATATCTTGGAGGATTCA
>SDVV010025816.1:0-12358 GCA_016164225.1 Gammarus roeselii | reverse complement strand
GGACCATATGCAGTTTCTGGGGTTGACCTGGACTGCGTAGCTATAAAACCTTGTGACGCGTTGAGGTTGGAGTCTATCTAATCCGTGAAGCCATAGACCTTGTACCAATTTCGACGATACTGGCTGTGCGCACTGTCGCGCGTGCATGTTATTATTGGAGTTCTGAGTGGTTGGAGACGGGGAATCGTTTTGTCTGAGTCTTTTTCTTGCCTGAATAAAGAAGTTGTACTAACAATCTAATAGGCCGCGTAGCTGTAAATATTGTGTTGCGTTGCTGTCGGAGCTGACTTTGTCCGAGTAGCCGTGAACCTTGTACCAATTTCGACGATACTATCTGTGCGCACTGGTGTTTGGACATATAGCTAACTCATGAGGTTCGGAGGGGTTGGAGGCGAGGATTCGTTTTGTTTCATCTGAGTCTTTGTCTTACCTAAATGAATAAATTGCATTTATACAACTAAACCGCGTAGCTGTAAATATTGTGTTGCGTTGCTTTTGGAGCTGAATTTGCCCGTGTAGCCACTCACCTTGCACTTATCTCGCCGATGCTACCTGTTCGCACTAGGGTGAGTACATATCACAATTTAAGTTCTAAAGGATTGGAAGCGGAGGTCCGTTTCGAGAAAGCGTTTTTTCTTCTGCGCACCAGCGTGCGTTTGACTTTCCTAAAACTTTCAATTTTTTCTAACGTTGAAAACTTTGTTTTGTTTTCCCCTCGCACACTTAAGCGTGCGAGCCTACTGGAATCAATGATCATCGAGCCCTCCGGGGGAGCCTAATATGACTCACGTTGAGGCTCTGGTGAAATGAGGCTCAAATCAAATCCACTTTTTTCGGAAATTCGAAATTTTCCAAAATTTAGACTTCTCTGAGTTCTCTGAGTATTCCTGTATGACCAAGACTGGCTACGTGACGCTGCTTGGTTCCAAAATGGCGGCCGGGCCCGCTCGGTCAGGAGTTGCCGGTTGTTCCCCTTTTACCTATATAAGGGAGGCCAGCCCTACCCCATCATTCATGAGGGCTGGTAAAAGCTGCCTCCCTTTGAGGTAACGGTATTGCGTTTAAGTTAGCAAGGGGAGGTGGAGGCCCCTAATGGCTCTTACTACATAACAGAAAAATAGCTTTTTGTCAAGAGAATTGAGATGAAAGTTATATTCTCTTCCATTTTGCATGAGGCATAAGTGAAGCATAGAAAATACCATCATGTAGCGTAAGCTGGCGGATGCCAGAAGAGCACAAAAAGTGGATGGATCGGCTGCATCTTGAACTGAGTGTTCCCAAATAAGTGCTTGCCGTGTAAGGAAATGATAACGCATTTGTATTAATGGTGGTAATGACTGTACTCATTAGCCAAAACAAGAATTTCCAACCAGAGCAAAAATTCTAGCTCATCACCGCAAACTATTATGCGGGCCATGAACATGAGGGCTGAGATAACATTTTAGTAAAGGCAAATACAAAGATGGCGTTGTGTCAACGGCAGTAAACCTACTTGCTCAAAGTGGCAAAATAATCTAGGGGCCGTGCGTATGAGCAACCAAAGAGTAGTTACGTAAACAAATCATATTGCCCCCCAGTATGAGAGTGGGTGAACAGTCAGGTAGGGCAATATAATCCAAAATATCTCTGTAACAACAATGTGCGTCATAGTTCCTATGGTAACAGTAGTACTGGGAGTAGGATAAAGTAAATGCATATCTGGTAATCCGTGACCTGAAATCTTCGCTTTGAGGGTCTCCGAATGACATGGTAAGATAATTATATACGTATTCTATGATAAGTAGAGGAGTTTCTGGCATTTTGCGGATGCTATGTCCTAAACTAGGAAGCGAGAATGACTATTTTCCTGGTTACTAAAGAGACGCAAGGCTGGTTAGGCACCTCCACCGTAAAGAGGTACTTGTGCACGAACACGTGGGGCGACTTCCAAACCGCCTTGGAAATTATGTCATGAAGTGGGACTCCACGCGTCCAAGCGAGCGACGAGGCATACTTTCAGACATCGTGAGCTCAAGTGGAGGCATGCGGTGTGGCCTTGATAAGCGAGCAGATGTAATGCCCCATCGATGACGCCTTGAGTGGCTTGCCTGAAGTGGGATGGATGAACAAGAAATCATTGTTTGACGGACATCGTGCTACGTAGTCTTTGAGTGCGGCCACTGGGCACAGGCCGTGTGCTCGGCCATCCGGCAGCAGTGAGGTGATAGAGATGGGTGGAGAGGTATGGGTGAGGGTCTGTTTTTTTTACAGAAACTTCCAAGTGGTCAGTATGAGCGCGCCTGGAGGGTTCGTGGAGAGATGTAGTCCCTTGCGTGTCATGGCTGCAATCTCTGAGACCCTGTTTCCTGCTGAGACCCTGTTTCCTGCTGTAAGAGCGCCAATACTGACGTCGTCTGAGTAACCGGCTCGAGCGTAGGTTCTCGTCCCTAGCCAGCTGCTTAAAGATCGCCTCGTGGGTCGTGACACCAAAGCCATGGAAGAGAGGCAAGTGGAGCGCATTTCGGTAATCCAAAACTGCGTGGATTAGGCCGCTTCTGCTTGACGGCATAGTGCAGGAACGTCAAGAGGGTGGACTGGTTGATGGACTGCGCCTTCGTTGCGCGAAGCCACGCATGGAAACGAGCCCAGACGCTTTGGTATTGGCGTTGTGTGGACTGCTTGTGCTTGTTAACCAGGGTGTCCGCCAGCGATCTATTGAATTTGATCGTGAACGCGAGAAAAATCGTGATGTTAGAGGCACCTCCCTGCCTTCGATGCGCTGGGATACGTCGAGGGCGAGCGAGATTTCGCTGAAGGACGCGATGACCGTGGACCATCAGTGCGTTGGGGGTGGTCGGGACTGATTCCTCTGATTCCAGTCGTATTGAAGAGAATCCACTAAAGCCGCTTGCGGGATAGAAAACGAAGCTGCAAAAAGTGGGTGCTTGTGTTTCCCCGGATGCGCGAAGAGGTCGATTTGCATGGTCCCGCGCAGGGTAGAGAAGCGGGAGAAGCATTGAAGCGTCAGTGCCCACTTCGTTTTATTGCTAGTAGACGTGAGAGCTGATCGGCTTAAACGTTCTTCGATCCGGGAAGGAGGTCGCAAGGAGAGAGAGGTGACGGCGCTGGAGGATCTGCAAAAGCTGTGCACCATGGCTACCGCGCCGTGTTGTCGGACAACACGCGGACTGTAGTGTGGTGCCAATGAGCCCGTGCCCGCAGCGCGTGTACGATGGCCAGCGATTCTTTCGACGTAATATGGAGATTGCGTTTCAATTGAGACCAGCGGCCGTATGACTGCTGGTCGCTGCAGCATACAGCCCCCACGCTTCGTCCGATTCATCCGTCCACAGGAGGTGCTTTGGTGGAGGCATAACGAACGGGATGAGGGAGTGAAGGAAGGTCTCGCTGTTCCAGGGCTGCGCTGCCCGGCGGTATGTATTTTTGTGACGGCAGGGCTTGCGGGAATAGTGCAGGAGCGTGTTGTGAGCACCACCTCGTTGAAGGAGTGGCGAGCATTGCTTGGGTAAGGTGTGAAGAAATTTATTATGCCGAGGAAACTCTGATGCTGTTGGAGCGAGAGGGTTCCGGGGGTAAGTCTCTCCGTGGCCGTGTCCCTGCAGCGGTTGATGTACCGCATAGTTGGGGCGATGGACCCGGTCTCTCCATTGAGTGTAGCTTGAGGAGAAGGTCGCAGGCCGTCTGGGTGTTGCTCTGGCAGTGATGTGCTGTCGGTGCCCTGAGTAGCCAGTCGTCGATGTAGAAAGCCGCATCTATCCCTTGCCTGTGGAGTAAGCGAAGGGGTAGCTTCACGACCGTGTAAAATTTTTTGATCCCAGGTTGAGGCCGAATGGGAGGGCCATAAAGAAATATAGTTGGCCTCGTAATTTGAAGGCCAGGAACTTTTGGAACCTGGGATGAATTGGGACGTGCGGGAAGGCGTCCTTGAAATCCAACTTGGCAAACCGGAGAAGGGGCTTCAGTACTGCCCGTATGCGCTGCGGGTTGGACATACGGAACGTGGATACGGAGATGTATCTGATGAGCCTGGAGAGGTCGATCACTAGGCGATCCCTTCCCGAGGCCTTGGGGACCGCAAAGATGCGAGATACGAAAGCTGGTGGACTGGGCACCGCCTTGACTATGCTTTTGCTCAGGAAATCAAACACGAGAGGTTTGAGAACGTCCTCGTATTGTCGGTGGGAGACTGTAATCGAGCGGAGGCGGTCTTGACGTCCGTCTCCAGGAGAGGCCTTTGGAAAGGATGCGCTTGAGTAAAGGCGTGGCCTCGCTCCAGTGAGCCAGGCTGTTCCTGAGGGTCGTCGGCAGTGCGTCAGAACTTGCGGAAGGTGAAGTGGACCCGCTGTCTGTAGTTACCTGTGGGCTGCGGATGGGAGGGGGAGGGTCGTTTGTTTGCCGAGGTTCCCCAACCTCTTCCGCGACCCTCCCTCCTTTGAACATACTGGATCCGTCGTTCAGTCCCCGGGCCCCCAAGGCAGGAGGAGGTGGTACCTTGAGCTTGTTTTTGGGGGTACCGGAGACCACCCGCCTCCCTTGGGGTTGCCTTGCGCCGTGTTGGAACGTAGGGCGCACCCTGGTCGGTGCGAGGCGGCCACGAAAGGAGCTTCGTGCCAACCCGCCACGGCCCTGGAGGGAATACTATGCGATATCTTTCCGGTGTTGCGCGGGTCTCCGAGTGCGCAGGCAACGAACCTTGAAGAGGAGGAGCCCATAAAGGAGAGGACCTCTGTCCTGCTACGGAAAGTTTCCATCGCCTGAAAAGCCTGTAAACCGCCCCGTTGGTGAAAAGTTGACGTTCGAATACCGACCCTGCCAGAAGGGCTGTCCGAACGGATTCCGGGGCCAGCTTGTTCAGCGTCTGAAGTCTAATCTGGTATCTCCACTGAGCTGCGTCGAATAGGGATCCTGACAATAGTTTGTGAATGTAGCCTGTGGAGAGCTCCGACAGCCAATGTAGTGACTGCGGGGTAATTCGCATGTCATCTGTCAGGACGGGAGTCCGTCTGCGCGCGTGAATGCCCGTCAGTGATTTGCTGAGGATGTAGCCGCGCAGGTTCTGAGCGACGTGAATGCTGAGTTGGAAATTCTTGGTTCGTGATTCTGTAGAAATGTGATGGGCCGAGAAAGCGATCTTACTCTTTGTGGCCTCGGAGTGAGCCTTTGGGGAGAGGATGGGAGCATTCGCGAATTCCATCAGGAACCTTACTATGGGGCAGTGTGCTGTAAGCGTAAAGTGCGCGTTTGACCTAGCGTCTAGGTTTTTTGGAGCCGAACCGGTGGCAGGGTGGTATTGATTTGCGCGAGTAGTTCGGGTAGTCAAGTGAATTTAAAATTCGTTCCAGAACAACCAAACCGTCCTTTTTGACTGTCACCCCCGATGGGCGGGTTGTTTGACTGCAAAGACGCTCTTGAGAAACTGAAGAGGGACTTTCTTCGAACCCCCTGGCGGCAGAAAAGGAGTGGACCTCCGGACAAGTAGCTGAACCGAGGTGCTGGTCAAGCCCGCCGGGGAGAAAATGAAGTTCTCTCTCGTGAACCTTGATAAGATTGTTTGGTGCTCTGTGGTGTAGACCTCATAGTCGCAGCTCACCAATTTCTCTATGTACGTCGCGCTGAGGGGAGGTACACACCACATCTCCTTCGGGGAAGGGCTATGGGTGGAATTTCGTCATTGGGGAACTCTCCCGGAGCGTCCATGGGCATCGTCCGGAAACGAGAGTGTTGTGAAGGTACTGGTACGGTCTGGCACCGTGAACGCGGCCTGCCAGCCTCCGGTAAGGGTGTGCTTGGTGAATCGGGGCGAGGCGAGCGAGTCGTTTGCGGCGAGTTGTGGGAGGAAGGGTAATATAGCGAAGGGAGGGGTGGGTGTTCTTCCCCGAGATGTACCCCCCCTCTCCCCATGGGGGGTCAAAGTCTGCCCCTCCGTCCTCCTCTTCGTCGCCCTGATTGTGAAGGGGTTGCTACTCGTACGCTTCAGTGCCTTCCCATCCATGATCCCGTCCTTCTAGATCTAGGAACTTGGCCTCCATGTCGCTGGAAAGCGACTGAAGACAAGCCTTGAATCGGTCTTCGAGTGAGCAGAGCGCCAAGAGCCCCTTGTCAAGTTTTGTGACTGTGGCCGAACTAGGTAGAGGGCGGGGCTGGATGGGTGGCGAGTGGTCCATATGGAGGCTGAGCGGGTCCGCGAGCGACATTCCCGTATGTGCTCGTGTGCGGGCCTGAGTGGATCCCTGAACCGACTCGGTTTGTTTGGCCCCGGCGATAGATGACTCCGAAATATGGGGGGAAGAAATTGGGAGGAGCAAGCTCCTGAGTGATGTTGCGGCTCCCTCGTCCGATGTGGTCCGCCTAGACGCGGAGAGCAGGCCCTGTATCCTTAGGGGTGTACTCCCACTGTGAGTGAAGCCCCTCCTGGTTGTGTGGTATTCTATCCCGTGTATCGTCCTCCTGTACGAGGAAGTGCGTTCCGAGATCGCCGAGGTTGGCGCGCCCTCTGTCGAGTATCTGTAAACCGGAAATCGAGGGTGGGGCCGGCACGTCGAGGCTAAGGGACCGGAAGGGGGAGCGGTTCGTGTGAGGAAGGCTATTCCTGCTAGAGCCCCTGGACGTTTGGGAAGAAAGGCGACCTGTGTCGTCTTCTGCCTTAATGCCCTCCTTTTCTTTCTTATTCTCCGAGTAGCGGAGCGGGTTGCGTTGTGTGCCCGGAATTGTAAGGTGGCGGGAGTCATGGTGCAAAAATGGCCTTGTGTCCGATGTGATGTTGCCTGTGTAGCTCCGTCTCATGGCCCAATATTTGGTCAGGAAAGCCTCAAAAGCCGCACTTCCTTGGGTCGCTTTCATGTTCATGGCCGTTAAGAAGATGTTGCCTCCCCCCCCCTCGCTGGTCAATACATGTGTCCCGCAAAGCAGCTGGAGTGTTTTAGGCACGTGGCATGTAGGTCATCTTTTGGCAGCGGGTAGGCACATCGAGCAGGTGGGCCGGGAATCCGATGGGTCTTCGGGTTGCAGGGGCCGTCCTGTGGCTCGTGAACGCTCGCCCGACGCGGAGAGCATTTTCAGCATCCTTCCTGAAACCAGGGAGAGAGAAATATAAGTCGGATGTTCAGATCATATTGCGACCTCAAATGCCTTCTGTGTACAAATGATGTCTGTCGACAAATAATGTCTGTCAACAAATGTATGTCTGTTGACAAATTTCTGTCTGACGACAAATTTCTTATCTGTCAGCAAATTTATGTCGGTCTACAAATTTTACATCTGTTGACAAATTTGTCTGTTGACAAATTTGTGTTTGTTGACAAATTTGTGTCTGTTGACAAATTTGTGTCTGTTGACAAATTTTTGTCTGTTGACAAATTTGCGTCTCCACAAATTTGCGTCTGTCCACAAATTTGCGTCTGTCCACAAATTTTATGTACCATGACAAATTTAGGTCTGTCGACAAATTTTCCGTCTGCCAACAAATTTGTCTCACGACAAATTTGTGTCTATGGACAAAGTTATGTCTCAACCAATTTTGCGTCTGTCGACAAGTTTTATGTCTGTCGACAAATTTTGTGTCTGGCGATGAATTTATGGCTGTGGACATTTGTGCCTATTTGTTGTCAACATTTTTTTTGTCCGTTAACAATTTTTGACTGTCAACAAATTTTGTGTCCCAAAAAAATTTATGTTTTGACATTTATGTCTGTTGACAAATTTTACGTCACAACAAATTTTATGTCCGTCAATAAAATTTGTGTCTGTCGACAAATTTGTGTCTGTCGACAAATTTGTGTCTGTCAACAAACTTGTGTCTGTTGACTCGTTTATGTCTGTCGACATTTGTTTTGTGTCCGCTGACATTTGTGTCAGTCTACAAAATTTTGTCTAGCAACAAATTTTGTGTATGTCTGCAAAGTTATTTGGGACGAGGCAGGGTTCACTGAGACAGCAAATTGGAGATGGACAGCGCGAATGAATGATGGGGTAGGGCAGGCCTCCCTTAAATAGGTGAGGGGAGGGGGGGGTCAACCGGCAACTCCCAACCGAGCAGTCCCGGCCGCCATTTAGGAACCAAGCGGCGTCACAAAGCCAGCCTTGGTCAAACAGGAAAACGCGGAGAAGTCGGAGATTTTAGAAAATTTTGAGTCCAAAAAAAGTGAAAAGACAGAAAGGTCTGAACATGTCGAAAACTACTCTAACGAATGTTATCAAGATTCTCTCGTAAATACGGATTTGTAATGTTTCCTCATAAAGCTTCAATCGAATAAAAAGCAAAAGCGCAATGCTACACCTATGGCTTTACGAAATGGAAGAGAAAGTTCTTTCATCTCACTATGTAGCTACCAAAGAAATTATTCAAGGTGCACAGTAACAAAGAATGCGTCAGACAGTGCCGTATAAAATATTTATTTTTATTGTTAAGATAATGATTGAATTTTCTTGTATGCACTAGCATGCATACCTACAAGAAGTAGGAATTTGAAATTATTTTATTTGTACGATAGTTATTGTTTCCGCAAATATTTGGGTGCGGAACTTATCAGTATAGATGATTTCCGCGCTCTACTGCACCCTACGGGTGAGGTCACGAAGACTCACATCAGAGCTCCGGTGGAGATGAACCCCTTTATCTAATCTGCCCCTCACTCGAATCCAGTGTTCACAACTTGATCAGTGACAGTATTACTTCTGAAACCCTATCTCCGTATGCGCTCAGCTGTTTCCTCACTTGCCTCTGACAGTATCTAGTCCTCTCAACTGATTGAAGTTTGACACTATTCTCATCCAGCTTCTAATCTGACCTAACAAATCCGGAAGTCTACCCTGTTACATTTGCAGAACTCTTCTTCCTGCCTCTTCTCCACACTACAATCAAATGCTCCCCCGGTGCGACCGGGCATCTCCATTTCAGCTTTCGTGAACATACCATCTTGGAAATACTCTTACCTCCTCGAAGCTGGACTTGGTTTACTTTCTGGTTTCTCCTCAGGTTTCAACCAAAATATGTATTATCATCGTGACATTGTCCCTACGTTTAAGAAAATCTGGTGGCTCCGTTCCTGATTATGTCGACAAGAAATGCTGTCCTTACCTTGTCCTAGAGTTATTACATTTTTCTGAATACTTGTCTCATCCTGGTTTAGCAGGTAGCTAGTTGCAATTTTTTTATTTTAACTTCCATTACAACTTATTTGCCTATTTTCATACCGAATTATTTGACGCATTGGTTGGGTATTTACAATTTTTTTCTGTTTCAGGCTGGCGCCAGGTTGATTTTTTTTCCAGTGCTTTCATAGTACTGTGAACTATTAGTGTCAATTCAACTATTAGTTACCTAGATATGTTTAGCTTTTGGGCAGGAAAAGATATGATTTTGCCCTTCTGTGCTCGCTTGCTTCCTTCCTTTTAGGATAGCGTTCCGGCACGTGGTGGTAGTTATTTAGCATTGCAACCCCAATTTCCTAAAATAATGGTGCATAGATATAATATTCACGTTAAAACGCCATTATATCTGTCCAATTATAGGAGGGGAGCAGAGGGTGATCGATCCTCCTCATCGAGGATCGGACGCTTTCGAGTGTTTTACATCTCATTATTTGAAACATCTTATGTCCTCTGTTTTCGGCGTAGTCTGCTATAATGTGCTCCATTATAGCTTTGTATTCAAAGTTCCTTTTAATACGAAGCTGATCGTTGTTTCCTAAGTTATTATGGAATATATTTATTGATCGCCTTCAACTGCTTTGTGGTTGCAGAGCATTGGTGTGGATGGCACGGGTCGTCGCGTGGTGCTGCGCGACCGTCTGCAGCACCTGGACGGCCTGTCCCTGCTCGGGCCTCGCCTTTATTGGCTCGACCGCAGCGAACGAGCCGTCGCCAGCGCTACATTTGATGGTAAGCTCCTCTAAGCTCTATTGGCTTGAAGATGCGGCAGAACACCGATCAAAATTACGTGTGAAATGAAACGTTTGAATCTCCTTCGGCGGTTGATGAGATTTGATTAGATCATTGCAACTGATGGTTCTCTCATTGCTAGCTTTGCAGGTTCTAATTGAGAAGTTGAGTGTTTTTTGCACCAATATTTTGACTTCCATTATCGTGATCTTGAAAAACTAATGCAACTTCTAAGTGCAAGAAGATGCTTTGAAGCATGATCTTATTTCATTAGGTGTATTGCTGTCGTTGTCACTGAGTTAATAATATGAATTCCTGTTTCTATCATATTAGAACTAACTATATATACTGTTTTGGAATTATAAGTGTGAAATTAACATTGGCTATTTTTCAAATTTAGCTAGAAGTGTCGTTTAGTTTATTTTGTATTGTCTGGAGCAATTGAATACTTAGCCTCCTATGAAACTTGCACGAAGAACTTCTGAGCTTATTTTAGGCGTTCTATGTTACATTCTCAGTTCTACCCTCCACTGACTTCCAGGGACTGAGCGACACGACCTCGTTCGCAACGTGAGGTTCATCCAAGACATTAAGGCGGTGCGACGGAACCACCGATTACCTGAGGAGGGGGCTGCCATCACCGAGGTGTGGACGGGCCTGCCATCGCCCTGCGCTCACAACCGCGGGGGCTGCTCTCACCTCTGCTTCAACACTGCCTCGGGGGGGCATAGCTGCCGTTGTCCCTCGGGTTAGTAATTTACTCGCGCTTCTACTGAGAGGTTCTGGTTGGAAGGGAGAGCCTAATAGCTACGATGTGGGAACGTCTTAGTAGCTACTTCAATGTGGTATTATGTTTACATATTTTGCTAACTGTTAGTTGGATCTAGGAAATGGTAGCTAGCAAATATATGTGTGTATATCTTGAACACAATAGTGTTCAAGTACAGATCCGGAATCAGCGAAGTAACTTTAATCGTTAATAATGACCGCAGAGCTAGAGATGTCTGCGGACGAGCAGACATGCAGGGCGGTGCCGGCTGCGGACGGCGGTTTCTTGGTGTATGGAGGAAGTAAGAGCGGTCTGCACCGCCTCTCACTCACACCGCCCTACATCTCAGAGCCCCTTCCGCTCACACCCCTTCGCGCAACAGTGTGAGTACAGGGACTTTGTGCAACAGAGCTACTGGTGTGGAGTGTGATCGTAACACTCGAAAGTCAGATGAGCAGGCTCAAGTTTCAATCATGACATTTGTTGCCCTTCATTTGGTGCCTTTTTACAAAGCAAACGGTCTAGGTTGAAGTGTTCGTAAACACTTGATTTTTTTTCTCAGGAACCGATGTAAAATTCAACAGCCTCATTTATAAATGTGTTGTGCGCGTGGTGACACGTGCCATGGCAGCAACGCTTTATAAATATTTCGATTTGCGATAGGAGTGGGATTATACTCTGAACTGTCACATCATTCATTGTAATGCTCAAGCGCACAGTTGAATTATTAACATTGTGTTGCAGGAGCGTGTCCTTCGACCCAGTGGAGGGTCTGGTGTACCGCAGCGACAGCGAGAGCAAAAGTGTACGTCGCTCACGCCTGGATGGCAGCATGAGTCAGCCGGTGCTGCGTCACGGCCTCGTGCTACCTCAGGCACTGGCCGTCGATCACATCAACAGGAATCTTTACTGGCTTGACATGGTGCTGAACAGGTTGGTAGACACTGATGCTGTTACAATTGTGTATTTGTTTTAACATCTGTTGGCAGCGACACTGCGACCAAGCTGCACATCAAACAAAAGATCAAAGTATGTATTGATTGTCATTGAGGACGATTTTCCCCCTCATCCCGCTCCGAGGATGAAGCGCCCAGTCTCGTCGCTCAGAGTATGAGGCACCCAGTCTACAAGCTCAGACAATGAGGCATCTAGTCTCTTCGATATGGGCTTGAGGCACCCAGTCTCCACGCTCACAAAGACAAGAGGCACTCGGCCTCTTTGCTCACAAGGTCATGAGGCACTTGTCTCAGTACTCACAAGGCCATAATGCACCCTTTTTCCCCGCTCATTAGTCTCCCTGTTCAACCGGCCATGCCCCCCCTAGGCATCTGTTAGGTTCACGGGCCGCACGGAGTCACGGCCCAACCGGGGGGGTGAACACCCTTATTTCCCTTCAGACTCCCCTCTTCTTCACCCTTTACTATCTCTCCTTTTCTCCCCTATCCTGATTTGCTTGACTTTTATTTACCTCATTTGCATCTTATGTTTAGTTTAAATTTCCTTAAACTTGTCTCAGACTCCTTCTTAACAACTTTCCTAATAGTCGCTGCACACAAACACACACACACACACACACTCAAACATACACATACCGGTTCTAACTATTCTCCTTTCGGGTGGCAAATAACAGCCAAGTTGCGCTCTTTCTTTCATGCAACCTTTTTCTACGACTATTCCTTCTTCTTCTTTCCATTCTTGCTGTTTTCATGC
>SDVV010025815.1:0-12358 GCA_016164225.1 Gammarus roeselii | reverse complement strand
TGTCCGTTTAATGATGATCAGAGCGGACTTGACAAACTGTGCAGTATAAACATGTCCGTTTAATAATGATCAGAGCGGACTTGACAATATGTGGAGTATAAACATGCTCGTTCAATCGTTGTAGGAACGTTTCGCCCTTTCATTGTACAGTCAGCACACAACGAGTATTGAGTACCGAGTATTGTGTACCAAGTATTGAGTACCGAGTATTGCGCAAGTATTGTGTAACAAGTATTGAGTACCGAGTATTGCGTACGAAGTATTGTGTACCAAGTATTGAGTACCGAGTATTGCATACCAAGTATTGCGTACTGAGTATTGAGTACTGAGTATTGTGTACCGAGTATTGTGTACTGAGTACTGAGTACCGAGTACTGTTTACCAAGTATTGTCTACAGAGTATTGTGTACCGAGTATTGTGTACCGATTATTGTCTACCGAGTATTGTGTACCGAGTATTGTATACCGAGTATTGTGTACCGAGTACTGTGTACCGAGTATTGTCTACCGAGTATTGTTTACCGAGTATTGTTTACCGAGTATTGTGTCCCAAGTATTGTGTACCGAGTATTGTGTCGAGTATTGTGTACTGAGTATTGTGTACCGAGTATTGTGTACCGAGTATTGTGTACCGAGTATTGTGTACGACGTATTGTGTACCAAGTATTGCGTACCAAGTATTGCGTTCCAAGTATTGTGTACCAAGTATTGTGTACCGAGTATTGTATACCGAGTATTGTCTACCGAGTATTGTGCACCGAGTATTGTGTACCGAGTATTGTGTACCGAGTATTGTGTGCCGAGTATTGTGTCCCGAGTATTGTGTCCCGAGTATTGTGTGCCGAGTATTGTGTCCCGAGTATTGTGTCCCGAGTATTGTGTACCGAGTATTGTGTACCGAGTATTGTGTACCGGGTGCTGAATACCACACCTGTCTGTTCACGTACCACATGCACCATCACTATGACTACTCACCGATGAGTATTGGGCGCAAGGCCCCCTCGCCGAGAACGGCGAGGGGGCAATGTAGATTAGCTGAGGAGTCTACTTCCACTCTTGCAACAGATACACGTCAAAACAAGCGCAAGATAATAGGAACTCGGATTCTCTTGAGTTCTCGGAATGATCGTGATTATTATTGTAGTTCATTTTTACCTTAATCGTGCCCGTCTTAAACAAGCGTTGCACGAGTGACAGCTGGCATTACACGACGAGGTGATGCACGAGTGACAGCTGGCGTCCCACGAGGAGGTGTGTCGGCAAACAGACCCGTCGTTGCATGCCGAGTCGTTTGAAAACTACGAATAAATTTCCAACCGTCTCGAAAATCATCAGCAATTGCAACAACGTGTGAAAGACTTATCGCTTCGAGCCGGACTACCCCTTAGGGCTGCAGTTATTCCATAAGCCGTTCACAAACACCTTTGCCGTTACCGACGTACAATGCTTGGTTGTGTTTCATTATATATTTCAAGGCGCAACTTACTAAGTCTGACTTAGCAGGCGGGATCGAATTATCAAGAGTCCAGGCTTGGATGCAGCTTTCAATAACTGAATAATTTGAACCGGCAACTTTTATCTGAAAGGAATACCCTCTGAAGGAGTGGATACAACAAATGAGAATGTGTGACTAGCAATGAGCTAATGACCTTTAATAATTTATTCAGTGTATTTCTCCTCGTCGTATTCGTCTGAACGGATCTTCGTCATTAAAACAGCTGGATTAGGTTTCTTCACATTTGTTTGACCCTTATTGCATCAGGACGGGCACTCTAATGCGTGGCAGCAGACGCGACTGTAGCTACACCGGCCGCTTAAGTGTTCATTGAACGAAGAAATACCGCTGTTTTAACGATGGCTCTTCTAAACGCATTGAAAATATAGATTTTCTGACTTTAAATGTCATCTTTGTTCTTTAGTGATTGAATCATGACATTGTACACGTACATCATAACATGGTACATGCACGTCATAACATTGTATACGCACGTCATAACATTGAACATGTACATCATAACATTGTACATGTGCATCATAACATTGTACTTGCACATCATAACATTGAACCTGTACATCATAACATTGTACATGTGCATCACAACATTCTACATGCACATCATAACGTTGTACATGTGCACCATAACATTGTATTTTCACATCAAAACATTGTACATGTATATCACAACATTGTACATGTGCACCATAACATTGTACACGTGAATCATGACATTGTACATGTGCTCCATAACATTGTACATGCACACTCTAACATTGTACATGTGAACCATAACATTGTGCATGCACATCATAACATAACACATGTTCATCACAATATCGTACATGTGCACCATAATATTGTATATGCACATCATAACATTGTTCATGTGCATCATAACATTGTACAAGTGCATCATAACATTGTACATGTGCATCATAACATTGTACATGTGCATCATAACATTGTACATGCACATCATAACAGTACATGCGTATCATAACATTGTACACGCACATCATAACATTGTACATGCACATCATAACATTGTACATGCACATAATAACACTGTACATGTGCATCATAACACTGTACATGCACATCATAACACTGTACATGTGCACCAATACATTGTACATGCACATCATAACTTTGTACATGTGTTCTCCGATCCGCGTATCGTGACTTTTCTGTTCATCAGATGCGCGCCTCCAAATAATGGCCCAACTTCAATACACTTAATACTTCTATAATGGAAGCAACACAACTAAACAAGACGCTCAGCAAACGGTCACTTGAATTGACCCCCGCACTTCCACACTCGACTCCATTTATTTATTGGGCTTGGATAGTTCCCCTCTCCCCTTCCCTGCTCTCCCCTTGGTCAGTTCCCCTCTCCCCTTCTACCTTAAATCTTGTCATCATAATGCTGACCATAGCTAACCCGGCAACAGTTATTCAGGGGCGAAGGGAACACGTATTCAATACGCTGATAACATCCACATCCTCACTCTAATTCAATGCTGCTAAGATTCACATCATCACTCCTCACTCTAATTCAATGCTGCTAAGATTCACATCATCACTCCTCACTCTAATTCAATGCTGATAAGATTCACATCATCACTCCTCACTCTAATTCAATGCTGCTAAGATTCACATCATCACTCCTCACTCTAATTCAATGCTGCTAAGATTCACATCATCACTCCTCACTCTAATTCAATGCTGCTAAGATTCACCTCATCACTCCTCACTCTAATTCAATGCTGATAAGATTCACATCATCACTCCTCACTCTAATTCAATGTTGATAAGATTCACATCATCACTCATCATTCTAATGCAATGCTGATAAGATTCACATCATCACTCCTCACTCTAATGCAATGCTGATACGATTCACATCATCACTCCTCACTCTAATTCAATGGTCATCACGGTAACCAGTGACAGTGTCATTCCTCTTATTCCGTCAACATTAGCGCTGTATTGTTTCCTCAATTGCGTAAAGCAGTACTCCACATTTCTCCTAGTCGGCTTTCAGCCAGAACTCAGATATACAGGTGCCCCCCTCCCCTCACCATTATCGGATGCCCCCCAGCTGGGCGATGCGACAGTGCCTGCTCAGCTTCTGTAGAGAGGTGCTCTGAAATATTGTTCCGTTTCAATGCTGAACTTCGTTTGTCTCCAGGTTTCAGCTGATGTCTCAGACGCTGTCAACCAGCATGTTATATCCTCATCAAGACGTTTTACCGCGCGTTATAGACAATCTATCGATTCCATTCATCGTTGAATACAGATACGTCTGCTTTCACTCTTCTGCCCCTGCTGTGTCGTGATATCCTTCCTCAACGAGACGCCAAGGGTAGGAGAACGAATTAGAGTCGAGACAAATCTCATCCATTAACAATCATTCTCTACTCCTGCCCATCTATTAGACGCTCATTGCTACCTCCACACTGATGCCTCTCCTCTCTAAAGCCTGCTTTATGCCACTCACCTCAGCTATCATCAACCTTCTACCAACATCCAATCATCCATCTTCTCCAAGTGTCTAAGCCTCTTATGAATCCGTGAATCTTCTCTGTCTTCCGACTTTTTTACTATCACCGTTGTAGTTCTAACTTTGTCTTTATTGATCCTACCCCACAGCTTTAATCCGGTCATTCCTCTCATGCATTTCAACTTGAAAGGTTCAACCTTCTTTTCTTCTCCTTCCGGTCATACCTCTCGTTCATTTCATCTTGAAAGGTTCAACATTCTGTTCTCCTTCCGGTCATACCTCTCATGCATTTCATCTTGAAAAGTTCAACCTTCTTCTCCTTCCGGTCATACCTCTCATGCATTTCATCTTGAAAGGTTCAACCATCTTCTCTTCTCCTTCTCAACCCAAAGCTTATAACCTTGCTAACAACTAGTTAGAATAAGCCTCTTAGTTCAAAGTCAGTGGCTTTGTTAACAACAACGGATGAAAGGGCATCCTAGGTCACATCTGGTAGCCCTGATAACAAAAAACGGTAGAAAAAGCATATCAATTCACAGCTGGTGATCTTGTTAACAGCATCGCAGACGAAGGCCTCAGTTCACGGCTGGTGGTTATGTTGCTAACAACGAAGGAAAGAGCCTTCCAGATCATAGCTGATGGCCTTGCTAACAACAAAGTGGGAAAGGGCTTCTCAGATCATAGATTATGGCCTTGCTAACAATAAAGTAGGAAAGAGCCTCTTAGTTTACAACTGCTAGCCTTGCCAACAACAAAGTAGGAAAGGGCCTCTCAGTTCGCAGCTGATAGCCTTGCTAGCAACAAAGTACGAAAAAGCTTCTCAGTTTACAGCTGATAACTTTGCTAACAACAAAGTAGGAAAGGGCCTCTCAGTTCACAGCTGATAGCCTTGCTAACAAGAAATTAGGAAAGGGCCTCTCAATTCGCAGCTGATAGCCTTGCTAACAACAAAATAGGAAAGGGTCTCTCAGTTCACAGCTGATAGCCTTGCAAACAACAAAGTAGGAAAGGGTATCTCAGTTCACAGCAGATAGCCTTGCAAACAACGAAGTAGGAAAGGGTCTTCCAGTTCACAGCTGATAGCCTTGCAAACAACAAAGTAGGAAAGGGGCTCTCTGTTCACAGCTAATAGCCTTGCAAACAACAAAGTAGGAAAGGGTCTCTCAGTTCACAGCTGATAGCCTTGCAAACAACAAAGTAGGAAAGGGTCTCTCAGTTCACAGCTGATAGCCTTGCAAACAACAAAGTAGGAAAGGGTCTCTCAGTTCACAGCTGATAGCTTTGCAAACAACAAAGTAGGAAAGGGCCTCTCAGCTTGCAGCTGGTAGCTTTGCAAACATCAAAGTAGGAAAAGGTCTCCTAGTTCCCTGCTGATAGTTTTGCTAACAACAAAGTAGGAAAGGGTCTCTCAGTTCACAGCTGAGAGCATTGCTAACAACAAAGTAGGAAAGGGCCTCTCAGTTCACAGCTGAGAGCCTTGCTAATAACAAAGTAGGAAAGGGCCTCTCAGTTCACAGCTGAGAGCCTTGCTAGCCACAAAGTCGAATGTGCCTGCTGGTTCATAACTGGTAACCGTGGTAAAAACAACTGAACTAAGGACTTATTAGTTCACGGTTTCTGTCTTTGTTTACAGCAACGGAGGGAAAGATCTATCAGTTCGCAGTTTTCTTGTTAATAATAATGTAGGAAAGGGTATCTTAGAACTATGTTGACGGCCTTGCTAATAACAACGGAGGAAAGAGCCTCATAGTTCACTGCTGGTGGCCTTATTAATACCAACAAGAGAATGGGCTGCCTAGTTCACTGCTGGTGGCTCAGTTAAAACCAACGTGAGAATGCGCAACCTATTTCAAAGATAGTGATCTTGTTTTTGTATACCGGAGGAAAGGGCTCCATATTTCAAAACTGGCAGCCTAGTTAACTACATCGTAAAAATTTAAAGCGGGTAGCAATGATAACAACACCGGAGGAATGGGCATCTTGGTTCACAACTGGTGGTCTTGTAAACAACATGAAGGAAAGGGACACTTAGATCACAGTTGGTGACCGTATAAACAGCAACGGAGCGTTCAGAGCGTCTTAGTTCACAGCTAGTGTCCTTGTTAACAACAACGGAAGGAAGGTTCGATTACTTCACAGCCGGTGGTCTTATTAACAACAACGGAAGAAAAGTCCGATCAGTTCACAGCTGGTGGCCTCATTCCTACGAACTTTTGTTCTATTAAGGTCGTTCAAATGAGTTAAAGGTGGGGCAAGGTTGTAATGAAGTCAAACCATGTTGTTAACATATTATTTTGAATAATGTGACATGAACAAATAAACAGGGTACATCACGAACGAGAAATGAATAATGACTGTGATACTATAAAAAGAGAAGGTATGAGAACAACGTTAAGTTCTGGAGGAGGGAAGTTAAGTACAATAAAGTTGAGTGAAGTCCACCCGCCCTCTAAAGGAAAAGCACACCAAAATTGTTCACACAAACTTCAAATGCAATAATGCACGCATCTAACTATGAAACTTTTTATCTCGTCAATATCATGATCTAGCAGAGTATTACAAGTAACTATCACGACTAAAATCAAAGAAACCTACATATGACACACGAGTATCACGCCGGACTACCTCGCTGTTCTAACTAGGGCTCACCTCCTCCTGTGCGAACAGAATGTGTTGTGTGATGTCCCAATCTCCCCACAACCCGAATGACTTGAAATCTCGAAAAAGGAGGCGTGCCTAAGCTGAAGTAGAGGCACGAACTCTCCAATGAGGGGACGGCCCTACAGTTTAGTAAACTCTAAAAGGGCGTGTTCCCTTGGCTGCTGGTGCCTCATTGGCATACAAGTGAATTCAGCCGTTACATATAATCATATAATCCGCCCTACATTCGTTACAACTAAAGAGCTACCACGGGCAACAGTTTTGTCTTTTAGAATAAATACATGGCGTGCATGTCATCCTATATCAGGCACAAAAATGCTCACCTTCCCACTTGAAAGACAGGCACAAATGGCATACACTTGATGACGGTTCTCGGGCGAGTAACCAAATCCGAGGGCTATCTAAAAAAAATGCACATAACAGAGTTCCCCACCCAAACAAGGGTTGGTAGATCTACACCCACTCTCAGGCAGTGAAAAAGGCTTAAGCTGTACGGGAATATCTGGATAGACATTTAAGCATATATCTGCTAGCTGATGTTGATCGTAACAGTATTTACAACATGGAGGAATGGGCTTTTTAGTTCAACCAATGTAGATAGAAACAAATAAGTTTCTGAAGAATCAAATTAAACTACTTTAAATAAAATGACTACACTTGAAAACACCTCATGAGTGGGAATAAACAAGCATCATCTATGAGTTCACATAATAGCGGAGTACCGTAAGGGTCGTTACTTGGACAGATGCTCGTATTTATTTACATAAATGACATTATAAACACTAGCGTCAGGTTGTCCCTTGTCATTTTTGGAAGAATATATTCCAGTGTTCTCAACCGGAAAAAAATTACAATTTGGATCACATGCAATGAGTTGACGCTAAATATCGGCAAGACGCAGGTCATAATACGTTCCTGGAGGATGACACTCATTCCTAGCACGCAGGTGTTAAGATGGGTCCAGACAAATTATTATTAGCTTATTATTAAATCATTTATTTCAATTGCCTATCAATGGGTTTTCAATTATTAGTTCTAAAATGAACTTAATATTCAATTACGCTACTTGAATTAGTGCAGCGAGAGATTAAAGCGAGTTCGTGACAGCTCATCCCCTGTCACTAGCCGGCGGTTTGTGCGGCCGGGCATCCCCTGTCACTAGCCGGCGGTTTGTGCGGCCGGGCATGGGATAGTCAAATTCAAAATAAATTCATCTGAGCTGACCTCTATTGAGCGGCCAGTTAGCATCAGCAGGCGCTGCAGGTGTAACAGTAGACGATGACGTAACTGGAACGATCCCGTCTCTTTTGTTGCAGGGAAATGATTAGAATCGTGTGGCATCGACTATAAGGACGAGTGACTTAACTGGAACGATCACGTCTCTTTGTTACAGGGAAATGATTAGAATCGTGTGGCATCGCTTAAAAGGACGAGTGACGACTTAACTGGAACGATCACGTCTCTTTTGTTGCAGGGAAATGATTAGAATCGTGTGGCATCGCTTATAAGGACGAGTGACTTAACTGGAACGATCACGTCTCTTTTGTTGCAGGGAAATGATTAGAATCGTGTGGCATCGCTTAAAAGGACGAGTGACGACTTAACTGGAACGATCACGTCTCTTTTGTTGCAGGGAAATGATTAGAATCGTGTGGCATCGCTTATAAGGACGAGTGACTCAACTGGAACGATCACGTCTCTTTTTTTGCCGGAAAATTATATAAATCGTTTGGCATTGCTTATAAGACTCGAAATGATCCAGTAACTCTTGCGAAACATTTTTTGTGCTACATCTTTTTGCATCCATTCCGGACGTGTATGCTCCTACTTACAAAGCAATCGTAAGACTTATCAATAGATCACTATCAAATGCTAGCAGACGTGATCACAATTCGCCTCTCTTTGTCATTCAAATATTCTTCAATCATATCACATCACTTACGTTCACTCTGCAAAGCTCTGAATCGATTAACTTACACACAGCAGGATTATAACCCATGCAATTACCCTATAATACGGATTTTCAAATTCACCGTAACTCATCAACACAACACAGAAGGATTTCTAATACAGAGCTCCTATAACTTGCAATTTGATTAATATGGATGAAAAGAACAGGTGGTAGTATAGGTACCTTCAAAGTTCAACTAAAATAGAACATTGAACCTTGAACCTTGAACAGTAATATATCTCTTGTATGCAACTTACCATGTCATATTTTTGTTCCCCTTGCTCAGACTCACATTTCCTGTAAACTCGTAGGCACGAACCAGTCCAACTATTTATCTGCCCCATTACAACGACTCGTTAAATTCTTCTTATTCTGAGCATTTGTAACCTGTCATTTTACCTGCGTTATTAGGTTCATAATTTGCGAATCGTGTATCAAACATACCTGATTAAATACAATATACAATCCCACGTCGGACATTCAATGCAATATGCAATCCCATGTCGGACATTAAATGCAATATACAATCCCATGTCGGGCATTAAATGCAATATTCAATCACATGTTGGACATTGAACACAATAAACAATCCCATGTCGGGCATTAAACGCAATATACAATCCTAGTGTCGTACATTAAATGCCATAAACAATCCTATGTCGGACATTACATGACATGAACAATCCCATATCGGACATTAAATGAAATATACATTCCCATGTCGGGCATAAAATGCAATATACAATCCTATGTCGGACATTAAATGCCATAAACAATCCCATGCCGGACATTAAATGTCATAAACAATCCCATGTCAGACATAAAATGCAATATACAATCCCATGTCGGGGCATTAAATGCAATATTCAATCACATATGGGACATTGAACACAATATACCATCCCATGTCGAGCATTAAATGTGATATACAATCCTATGTCGGACATTAAATGCCATAAACAATCCCATACCGGACATTAAATGCCATAAACAATCCCATGTCGGGCATTACATGCAATATACAATCCTATGTCGGACATTAAATGCCATAAACAATCCCATGTCAGACATTAAATGCCATAAACAATCCCATGTCAGACATTAAATGCAATATACAATCCCATGTTGGGCAATAAATGCAATATTCAATCACATGTCCGACATTAAACACAATATGCAATCCAATGTCGGGCATTAAATGCAATAAACAATCCTATGCCGGACATTAAATGTCAATAACAATCCCATGCCGGACATTAATTGCCATAAACTATCCCATGTCGGACATTAAATGCAATATACAATCCCATGTCGGGGCATTAAATGCAATATTCAATCATATGTCGGACATTGAACACAATATACCTTCCCATGTCGAAAATTAAATGCAATATACAATCCTGTGTCGGACATTAAATGCCATAAACAATCCCATGCCGGACATTAAATGCCATAAACAATCCCATGTCGGACATTAAATGCAATGTACAATCCTATGTCGGACATTAAATGCCATAAACAATCCCATGTCAGACATTAAATGCCATAAACAATCCCATGTTGGACATTAAATGAAATATAAAATCCCATGTCGGGCATTACATGCAATATACAATCCTATGTCGGACATTAAATGTCAATAACAATCCCATGCCGGACATTAAATGCCATAAACAATCCCATGTCGGGCATTAAATGCAATTTGCAATCCCATGTCGGCCATTAAAAGCAATATACAATCCCATGTCGGACATTAAATGCAATTTGCAATCCCATGTCGGGCATTATAAGCAATATACAATCCCATGTCGGACATTGAACACAGTATACAATCACATGTCGGACATTCAATGCCATATACAATCCCATGTCTGATTTTAAATGCATTATACAATTTCATGTCGGACATTAAATACAATATGCAATCCCATGTCGGACATTAAATGCAATTTACGATCCCTGTCGGACATTGAACACAATATACCATCCATGTCGGACATTAAATGTAATGAACAGTCCGATGTCGGATATTGAATGCATTATTATACAGTCCCATGTCGGACATTGAACACAATATACAATCCCATGTCGGGCATTGAATGCAATATACAATCCTATGATGGACATTGAATGCCATTAACAATCATATGTCGGACATGCAATATACAATCCCATGTCGGGCATTAATTGCAATATACAATCCCATGTCGGACATTGAACACAATATACAATCCCATGTCGGACATTAAATGCAAACACAATTCCCTGTCGGATATTTTTCTACTCTTAGAGTCTTCATTCGCGGCCTGTGTAAATATTGTATTGTCGAGGTCATTTAAATGTCAATTGACCAGAGTAATTCTATTTTTTTCGAAATCAATAGTTTAACGTAACGTTTCCTTTTGATATTTTGACATTTTGAACGACGAAGAGTAGAGACATTCCTCCGAAAATATCCAACTGTAGGAGGGCTTCTTAAAAATGTATAAATATATATTTTTATATTTTTATTACCTTTTTCTATAAGTTAGTATAAATTTCATTTAATTAGCAGATGTTGTTTACAGAACAGCATGCGCTGACGAATATTTGAACATATTATCTGCGTATTGTGCTATTTTTGTGTTTATAACCTGTCGTCACACTTAAGTACATTTTATATCCTGAAAGATCCTAACGTTGTAAGGGAATAAGATATCTTATATTGTATGTTAAAGCGTCCCTCATTATAGTCCTATCTGATAAAAGTACCACACTGTCAGACAAAAATATAATGATGTCGAGAAGAACATTTTACGGCGCCATCACGGCACTGGAACACCATCGTGCCGGCAACAGCACACCGCCGTCACGACACCAGCAACCCACCGCCACGGCACTAGCAAACCGCCGTCGCTGCAGCATAACACCGCCGTGACGGTACCAACTCACAGTCGTCACGGCACTAGCAAACCGCCGTCACGACTCCAAAACACCGCCGTGACGGTACCAGCACACAGTCGTCACGGTACTAGCAAACCGCCAACACGACACCATAACACCGCCGTGACGGTACCAGCACACAGTCGTCACGGTACTAGCATACCGCTGTCGCGGCAGCATAACACCGCGGTGACGGTACCAGCACACAGTCGTCACGGTACTAGCAAATCGCCGTCACGACACCGTAACACCGTCGTGATGGTACCAGCGCCAGCACATAGTCGTCACTGCGCCAGTACACCGTCGTCACGGCGCCAGCACACCGCCGTCACGGCGTCAGCACACCGTCGTCACGGCACCAGTGCACCGTCGTCACAGCGCCAGCACATCGTCGCCACGGCGCCAGCACACCGTCGTCACGGCACCAGTGCACCGTCGTCTCGGCACCAGTGCACCGTCATCACGGCACCAGTGCACCGTCGACACGGCGTCAGCACACCGTTGCCACGGCACCAGCACACCGTCGTCACGCCACCATCACACCGTCGTCACGCCATCAGCACACTGTCGTCACGGCACCAGTGCACCGTCGTCACGGCACCAGTGCACCGTCGTCACGGCACCAGTGCACCGTCATCACGGTACCAGTGCACCGTCGTCACGGCGCCAGCATACCGTCGTCACGGCACCAGCACACCGTCGTCACGGCACCAGTGCACCGTCGTCATGGCACCAGTGCATCGTCGTCACGGCACCAGTGCACCGTCGTCACGGCACCAGTGCACCGTCGTCACGGCACCAGCACACCGTCGTCACGGCACCA
>SDVV010025814.1:0-12358 GCA_016164225.1 Gammarus roeselii | reverse complement strand
CTTTCCATTCTTGCTGTTCTCATGCGTGAAATTCCCTACACCTAGTGTAGATCTCATGCATGGGATCCCCGTTTTCTGTCTCTTCTTCATCTTCCCCCTCAGCAGGTGTTGGAGCGCGTAGCCCGCACCTTAAGGACTACTGCGGATCCTTGGGGCTCTGGAGCAGGGTAGGTAGTGTGTTATTCCTCCTTACTGCCATCCGGGGAGTGCTGGGATCATATGGTCTCAGCGCCTTAGGAGTTCCTGTACCTTCTGTGGCACCCGTACATACAATAGACGTTCGCCGCGTAAAGGACTTCGACTTTGCGCAGTAGTAAACCTTAACTGAATCAACGACGGTCGCGCCCTACGGGGGAGCCTATTATGACTCACATTGAGGCTCTGGTGGAAATGAGGCCCAAATCAAATCCATCATCTTTAAAAATTAACCTGCTACGAATGAGGATGAATGTATATTTTCTGTGGTTCTAACTTATGTTTCAAAATATAGGAATTCTTAAACCGACACCCTGTACTTTGATTGGCAGTTTGATGTCAGGTTACTAACTGTAGATGTTTTTCACTAAACGTCAGAAAGATGATTTAGAAAGTTTATTCTCTCACAATTGGGTCCAGACACTTTTCTGAGGTTTGTACAGCTGGGAGCCATGGCTTTAATTTAGCTACCTTTGTTGAAAAGACAGTTCCTAATGTACAAAGTTGGTACGTTCGGCAGTCATGTTGTTAACCGACATCTTTAATCCCCAGACGCAGTACTGGGACGTCGAGCTGGAGGCTCTTAACGTCTCGGAGCGGCTGCAGGAGGCCCTGCAGGGAGAGGTCCAGCCACCACCGGAGCTCCACATTGACATCCAGCAGCTGCTGAAACCCACAAAAGACAACGACCCGAGAGAGGTAGAGGCGATTACCCATTGATGTGTCAAGAACGGTCACAGCCTCCTTTGGCCAGCTGTAGATAGTAGTGTGGTAAAATTATAATTTAATCATATGATTATAGTTTAGTCTTACACCCCTGCTCACCTCGTAGCAGGGGTGCGTGTCAAAGAAGGTGACTAAAAGGAGAGCCCTGTAGTCGGAGAGTTAAAATCGGCTACCGCAACCCCTGCGTGTTGTAGAAGGCGATTAATAAGGGGCGAATGTGCTAAGAATCCCCTCCTCAATGAAATTCATTCTTAAAGACGGCAAAACGAGCTATCGCCGAATGCGCGTGGCTGTTTTGCGAATGAAACAAAGAGGAGAGAGATAAGTGAGAAGTTTGCGAGGAAGAAGTTTGATGTGTTGGAGCCGATTGAGACAAAAATTTAAAGGAAAGGGCGAATGTGAGTTTGGTGTGGTAAGTGGAAGAAAGTCTGGTGTGAAGGAAGGTTGGGCACGAGAAGGTGTGGTCTTGATATTGAATGATCGGTTGGCTCGTAGCGCTACCGAATGGAAGGAGGTGTCCTCAAGATTGATGTGGGTAAAAGTCAAGTCAGGCGTAGAAAGATGCGCGTTTGTGAGTGCTTACAGACCTGGCAGCGAGAGGAGTGAAGAGGAAAGGGAGCAATTCTGGACTGACCTGTGTGAGTGTTTTGAGAGTTTTGAAGGTAATTTCAATGTAGTTGTACTGGGTAACCTTAATGCGAGAGTTGGAGATGTTGTGGCGGAGAATGTGATATGAAGGTATGGCGTTTCTGGGAGATGTGGAGAAGGAAAGGTGGCGAGTGTTGGAACGAGGAGGTCAAACGGACACGGAAAAGAGGAGCGTTTGAGGAGTGGTTGCAGGTGAAGTCTGTGGTGGCTTATGAAAGCTACAAAAAGAGGAGAAACGAGGTGAAGCGGGTGGTGAGGAGAGCCAAAAGGGACGCTGATGCCAGGTGGGGCAGACGGTTGTGTCAGAATTTGGAGGACAACAAAAAAATGTTCTGGAAAGAGGTGAAGAGGGAGAGACCGGAAAGAAGAAAGTGGTGAAAGATGAAGACGGCCAGTTGTTGTTGATAAGTGGTGATGTACGGAAGAGGTGGGCCGAGTATTTTGATGAGTTGTTGAATGTCGAGGATGACAGAGAGGCTGACATTCTTGCTGTGGGTGGTGGTGCTCGGATGCCAGTTTTGGGAGAAAGACTTGTGGCGGACATTACCAGGGAAGAAGTGCAGGAGACGGTGGAGGTGATGAACGCAGGGAAAGCCCCTGGTTCGGATGGCCTTGCGACCGAGTGAGTGCCTGAAGAAGTATGGAGTAACGATTGTCGAATGGTTGGTGAGGTTACTGAACTTGTGTTTTGTGGCAGGCGTGGTTCCGATTGAGTGTCGCAGTGCCTGCATTGTTCCGCTATATGAGGGTAAAGGAGATAAAAATGAATGCTGCAACTCGAGACGTATCAGTCTGTTAATGGCATGTATGAGAGAGTGCTGATCAAAAGGATTAGAGACTGTACAGACTACGTGATTGGAGAGGAACAGTTTGGTTTTAGGAGTGGTAGAGGGTGTACCGATCAGATTTTTGCTGTGAGACAGGTCTGTGAGAAGTACCTTGCCAAAGGAAAGGATGTGTTCTGGGCCTTCATGGATCTGGAGAAGGCATACAACAGGATTGACAGGGAAGCGCTGTGGAGGGTGTTGCGTTTGTATGGAGTGGGCGGACGTCTCTTGAAAGCTGTGCTGAGTTTCTATGTTGTCAGACAAGCATGTGTCAGAGTGGGAAGTGAGGTGAGTGATTGGTTCGCAGTGAAAGTGGGACTGAGACGAGGCTGCGTGGTATTTCCCTGGCTGTTCAACCTCTATATGGGGGGAGTGGTCAGGGAAGTGAACACGAGTGTGCTGGGTCGTGGTTTGGAACTGTTGGAAGCGAATGGGCGGAGTTGGCAGTTGAGCCAGTTGCTATTTGCTGATGATACGGCCCTGGTTTCGGATTCAGAGGAGAAGCTATGTTGACTAGTGTCTGAGTTTAGTAGAGTGTGTGTGAGGAGGAAGCTTCGAGTGAACGTGGGTAAGAGTAAAGTATTGAGATGCTCGAGGACTGTCGATGCGAGCAAAATTAGTGTCCCCTTCAATGGAGAGCTCTTGGAGGAAGTTGTGTTTTAAGTACCTGGAGGTAACTGAACTAGTGGAAACTGAAGTGAAAGCGCGAGTGAAGGAGGGGTGTAAAGTGTTGGGTGCACTCAAGAGTGTAATGAACTGTAGGACGTTGGGGATGGAAGCAAAGAGAGGGCTGTATGAGGGTGTTGTTGTCCCAACTGTGCTCTACGGAGCAGAGACTTGGGGGGGTGAGACCAGAGGAGAGAAGAAAATTAAATGTTTTTGAGAAAAATTATTTGAGAAGCATGGCTGTAGTAACGCTGAGAGACCGAATCACCAACGACGTGGTTCGAATCAGAACAGGGGTGGTGAAGAAGTTGGAGGACAGAGTGGATTCGCGAGTTCTGAGATGGTTCGGGCACTTTTAGAGGATGAATGAAGGGAGATTGGTGAAAAGGGTGATGAATGCGGAGGCGAGTGGTCGCAGACCTAGAGGTAGATTGAAGTTTGAGTGGATGGATGATGTGAAGCAGGCGTTAGGAAGGAGAGACAAGAATGTGGAAGTAGCGAGAGAGCGTGCAATGAACAGGCGTGAGTGGAAAATGGTTGATTTTGACGCTGCTCTGATGTGCTTTCTCGCCCTTGGCAGCCCGTTGTCGGGATAGTCGTAGGTGGGGGGGGGGCCCGGTCATTATAACGCGGCGGGGGTAAACCAGTGAAAACTGTCGAGCCCTGCTGCTGAGAACGGATCCTCGGACTGCGCTCGTGACCTAAAGTGTGTGTTGCGGGGTTACCGCCGGACCCTTTAGCACAAGAAGGCTAAGCTGGGTAAGTGTGAGCGTATGAGGGTGTGAGGTGCGCCTTGCCGTCGGTCACTCCCCTTTCTGGGGGATGCAGCCTAGTGTCTATATCTGTAAAACCCAACATTTTAAATCTTAGTGTATTATTTTTTGATATTTTGTTTTAAATAGCTGCCATGATGGCCTTGTTGTTGGAAAGTTTAATGCAGGATTCTTTATACCAGTCACATTTTCCTAAAAGTGGTCAGTGTTTTACCATTCTGTGACTTCATGCAATACGGCAATTGAAAAGAGACGATTTTAGAATAACCACAGAAGAATCAATGTATGGTGTAGGTTGTTGAATTGTAATTTTTCATTCAAGTAGTCGCTCCGAATGTCGGTTCTTTTGGGGAAAAATTTAAGTTAAGTGTGTCATGTCATTACTACTCTGTTATTGCTGTAACCCCCCTCTAGGTATCTGTTAGGTTCACGGGCCGCACGGAGTCACGGCCCAACCGGTGGGATGAACACCCTTATTTCCCTTCAGACTCCCCTCTTCTCCCATTTGCTATCTCTCCTTTTCTCCCCCATCCTGATTTGCTTGACTTTTTATTTTATTTTATTTTATTTATTCAAATTTCCTTAAACTTATCTCGGACTCCTTAACAACTCTCTCAATAGTCGCTGCACACAAACACACACACATACACACGCACGCACACAGAGACACACACACTCAAACATTCACTCTCCGGTTCTAACTATTCTTCTTTCGGGTGGCAAAGAACAGCCAAGTCGCGCTCTTTCTTTCATGCAACATTTCTCTACAACTATTTCTTCTTCTTCTTTCCTTTCTTGCTGTTCTCATGCGTGAAATTCCCTACACCTAGTGTAGATCTCATGCATGGGATCCCCGTTTTTTGTCTCTTTTTCATCTTCTCCCTCAGCAGGTGTTGGAGCGCGTAGTCCGCACCATAAGGACTACTGCGGATCCTTGGAGCTCTGAAGCAGGGTAGGTAGTGTGTTATTCCTCCTTACTGCTATCCGGAGAGTGCTGGGACCATATGGCCTCGGCACCTTACGAGATCCTGTACCTCCTGTACATACCATAGACGTTCAACGCGTAAAGGACTTTGACTTTGCGCAGTAGTAAACCCGAACTCGATCAGTGAAAAAGAAGAAAAACTAAGACTAACTTGTTGCAGCACCGTTTGCTGGTTTGACATTCGGCGCCAGAAGGACGACTCCAGCGCGCTAGAAAGCCTCGTCACTCCTATCTAATCTATTGCTGAGAAGATCCTATTTTTGTGTGTCTTCTTTCTCCAGTCTCTGTTCTTAGCCATCGACACTGCACTGCGAAAGGAGGCCGAGAGCCACGATGGTCTGATCAGCTGCCGCAAGAAACGCGTCCGGGCCGTCGTTGAGGAGGTGGTACAACAGCTGTTGCTTCAGGACCATTTGAAGAAGGAGCTTATCTCGACATGGGGTATGTTACCTAAAACCAATGTTTTAAACTTTACTTAGCGAAAAATGTTTTGACGTGTTGTCGTTAGTGATAGAATGATTAAAGTGGTAAAAAAACATTATTTGAGTTCGTTGAGAGTCATTGCCCACGCGTTGCTGGAGGATACGAGCAGTGAAACTAGTTCATATCAACAGATTAAGCCAATTTTTCAGCTACTTCATAAATAATGCTGGATGTTTCTTTTAATAAGTTGAAATGTGATATTTCATCAGTCTTTACTGAAGGCTTCTTAATTGTAGTCTCAGTGAATGGAAAAGTTAGATTATATGTCAGGCACCGTTGATGGTCCGTAACTCTCAAACGACCTTGATTCGCTGTACTGAATTTCATCACTCACGACCACACGCCAGATATTAGCAAGAGATCCGATGGGTCGATGTTAGTATCGGTTGAAAATTGTCCAATACCAGCTACTCTTTTATTTGTATAAATGTATACGTAATTTATTTGTTTTTGCATAAAATTGTGTGAGTGTATGAGACTAATGTGTGGTAGGCCTTGCCGTCAGCCACCCCCATCTTCCTGGGGGTTTTGGTCTAGTGTTTGTATTTGTAAAATTGTCTCCTAAGGTTTTCACGGGGTAACAAATTTGTTTGTTGAAAACAATAGTTAATGCATTTTTGTATTTTTCTCTAACAACTAAGTATACACAACGCACATAATTGTTACTCACTTCGATTTTTTGTAATGCCAATACAATGTCAAAGAAACAACTCGACATGAGCACTTGTGCTCGTTGCGTTTCCTTAATCTATTATGTGTGAGATGCGAGTTTCATTAGCTTCTTCTTTCTGCTGATGGGGCGCGACGTATCGTTGCTTCCCCTACTATACCTCCCCTACTATTTACCTTAATTTTCCAGGTACCGAATTAATACTCAGGGTAGTCAAGAGTTGTGTATTTGGAAGGTACCTGTCGATATATAATTCTAAATATGTACCCTACATTGATATAAGGCAAAATGAAAAATATATTCAGAACTTTGTTGGAGAGCAAACAAAAAAATATAATTTTTTAAAGTCTACTGAACATTTGCTTTGTGGCGGGCGTGGTACCGATTGAGTGGCGCTGTGCCTGCATTGTCCCGCTGTATAGAGGCAAAGGAGATGAAAATCAATGCTGCAACTCAAGAGGTATCAGTTTGTTGTGTGTGGTTGGTAAGCTGTATGGCAGAGTGCTGATCTAAAGGATTAGAGAATGTACGGATTGCGCAATTGGAGAGGAACAATGTGGCTTCAGGAGTGGTAGAGGGTGTGCCGATCAGATTTTTGCAGTGAGACAGGTCTGTGAGAAGTACCTTGCAAAGGGAACGGATGTGTTCTGGACCTTCATGGATCTGAAAAAAGCACACGACAGGATTGACAGGGAAGCGCTGTGGAGAGTGTTGCGTTTGTATGGAGTGGGCGGAAAGCTGTTGAAAGCGGTGCAGAGTTTCTATGTTGGCAGCCGAGCATGTGTCAGAGTGGAAAGCGTGGTGAGTGATCGGTTCACAGTGAAAGTGGGTCTGAGACGAGGCTGCGTGATGTCTCATTGGCTGTTCAATCTTTATGTGGATGGAGTGGTCAGGGAGGTAAACACGAGTGTGCTGGGTCGTGGCTCGGAGCTGCTGTAAGCGGATGGGCGGAGTTTGCAGTCGAGCCAGTTGCTGTAAGTGGATGATACGGCTCTGGTGGCGGATTCAGAGGAGAAGCTATGTAGGCTAGTGTCTGAGTTTGGTAGAGTATGTGAGATAAGAAAGCTTCGAGTAAACGTGGGTAAATCAAAATAATGAGATGCTCGAGGACTGCTGATGCGAGCAGTATTAGTGTCTTCCTAAATGGAGAGTGGTTGGAAGAAGTTCAGTGTTTTAAGTATCTGGGCTCCCATGTGGAGAAGACTGATGTGAAGTCACGAGTGGAGGAGGAGTGTAAAGTGTTGTGTGCACTGAAGAGCGTAATGAGCTGCAGGACGTTGGGGATAGAAGCAAATAGAGGACTGTAAGAGGATGTCGTTGTCCCAACTGTGCTGTACGGAACTGAGACTTAGGAGGTGAGAGCAGAGGAGAGAAGAAGGTTGAATGTTTTCGAGATGAAATGTTTGAGGAGCATGGCTGGAGTATCGCTGAGAGACAGGTTCACTTACGACGTGGTTCGAATCAGAACGGGGATGGTGAAGAAGTTAGAGAACAGAGTTGATTCGTGTGTTCTGAGAGAGTTCGGGCACGTGGTGAGGATGGATGAGGGGAGATTAGTGAAAATGGTGTGGAAGGCAGAGGCGAGTGGACGTAGGCCTAGAGGGAGACCGAAGTTTGGGTGGATGGGTGATGTGAAGCAGACGTTAGGAAGGAGAGACCTGTGTGTGGAGGTAGCGAGAGAGCGTGCACTGGATAGGCGTGAGGGGAGAAGGATTGTGAACAGATGAGTTTTTACGCTGCCCTGATGTGCGTTCCCGCCTAGGCACATCGTTGAGAGACGGGATGGTCGATCATCATGACGCGGCAGGGGTAAACCAGTCTCACTGTCGGGCCCTGCTGCCGACACTGACCTCGAAACGCACTCATGATTCGGAGGGTGTGTTTGCGGGGCTCCCGACCGGACCCTTTTGCGCAGAAGGGCTAAGGTGTGCGAGTGTGAGGTGCGCCTTGCCGTCTTCCACTCCCCTTGCTGGGGGATTCCGGCCTAGTGTCTGTATCTGTTAGTCTCATATGACCGTTGTATATGAGTGTGTTTTGATGTGCAGTCATTTGATGACATCTGAAGAACGTCGTTGGCCCTTATTATAATCGGGATGGCAACAAGACGATTTTATTAAAAGTGAAAGTCATGAACCAAGGCGAAATGCGAATTCTTGAAAGGTTCTTTAAAACCTTTGTCTTATGAAATGGTAAAAACGTTGAACATAAAAATAGTTTCAATGAGCTGAATGCATCGTCACGTTAGGCCTGATAACGACATCCAAAAGGCTCGTCAGATTCAAGCTTCAAAGACCCTGGCTCGCAATGTCGGGAGGGCCTTTGAAGCTGTTAGGCTCACTGACCGCATGGAGTCTCGGCCCAAACTCCCCTCTCTTCCCCTTCACTTTCTCTACCCCATCCTGAATTAGCTAAACTTTATTTACCCTACTTGCATCTTATGTATAGTCCAAATTTCCTTCAACTTATCTCAAACTTTTTCTCAACAACTCTCAATAGTCGTTGCACGCACGCAGATTCGTCTCTTAGACATGCACACTTGAACACTCACACAATACCGGTCCTAACTATTCTCCTTTTGGGTGACTAATAACAGCCAAGTTACGCTCTTCCATGCGACATGTTTTACGACTTCCTATTTCTTCTTTCCGTTCTTGCGGTTCTCATGCGTGCAATTCCTTACACCTCCTGCCGTATATCTCGTGGATAGGATCCCCGTATACAGCCTGTCTTTTCATCTTCCCCCTCAGCAGGTGTTGGAGTGCTGAGTCCCGGCACCTTAAGGACTACTGTGAATCCTTGGGGCTCTGAAGCAGGGTAGGTAGTGTCAATCCTTCTTACTGCCACCCGGGCAGTGCTGGCACCATGTGTCCTCAGCACCTTAGGAGTTTCTGTTCCTCCTGTGGCACCCGTGCATGCCGCTTAAAAGACATTGACTTTGCGCACTCGTATGTCTACCTAACTCAAACATTAAACAAAGAAAAATATATATACTTGATGCAGCACTGTGCTGGTTTGACATTCGGCGCTAGAAGCACGATGGATTCAGCACGCTAGAAAGCCTCGTCACACTAATCCAATCTAGTCTCCCAGGTGAAGTAATTGACATATTGAATCAATTCGAAGGGATTTTAAACCAATACATCATAACACCGCACTACCTCTTAGGCCACTGACGGGTTCAAGGGCCGAACGGGGCTGACCGAAGAGTGCGCACCTAATTTGTCCATTTTCCTTTGCTCTTCACGCTTCGCTATCTCCCTCCTCTACCCTTCCTAATTACACTTGATCACTTTTTACCTAGCTGACCACTTCAGTTTGTTGGACATTCTTATAACGTGTCCTTACCACGCTCCTCATACCACTCCACGAAACGACTACTTTCAGACTAACATTCGTGGTCAAAGTCAGCCAAGAAGAAAATATGTATAGCTGACGCTGCACACCAAGCCATCTATGCCGCAGTCGATTCCGATCTTTCGAACGGCAACTGGTTTGCGGTATGGTGGCTTCCTTGTAGATATTTCTAGCCTGACACACCTTGCTGCAACGGGTCCCGCTGTGACCAGTATGTCCTAGCATGCGGCTTAGCCGAAACGTTGGATGGTGCTGTCTGGTGGCTGAGGGGACCCAATTGCGGAGCCAGTCATATCACAGACTTTTGACTCAAGACGGTAACCTCTACGTGGGCGAAGATATACACCATTACCCCATCATGAACTTGACTAGGGGCACAAGCTTTAAGAGCCAGCTCAGAGAGCTACTCACGGTACTGAGGCCCAGGCTGTCCGGTGGAGGGACACAAAACTTGCAGCCCCCTCATCATTACCAGGTGGGGTGGACCTTGTGAACAGTAAGAATAATTGAAAACGCGATAAGCACCACACTCTGATAAAAAACATGGAGAAATAGCCATAACCGCCACGACGTATGAACGATGCTCTAAAAAACAGAAAATTGAAGATCTCTTGCAGAAAAAACATTTCAAGTTCTCCACTATCAAGGTAATTTCGAGACAGAACCTGGCCGCAACGAACATAATCGAAGCCAATCGAGAGCTTCACGGTGTACTGAGGTGATCCCATGGGTGCACCACTGAGTAAAGAATGCTCCCTCTTTGTGGAGTAAATAAGAACAAAGCAAGAACGATGCAGAACTCGTCATCCCTATAACCCGATAACCTAGGGAGGGAAAGGGAACTCCACGTGAAATTAAATGCCTTTGTGCAATAGCCACTGCATGATAGCAAAGCGACGACGCATCAAAACGGTGCCGATAGAATTACCTACAACCAAAAATAGGCAAAAAATACGAAATTCCTATTTCCTATCTAGAAAAAAATCGTGGTGTGGTTCTGCATACGAAAGAGGACGGAAAACACTGCTCCCATCCTCTTTCAATCAAAGGGTGGTAGGAACGACCCACGGCCTATTTGCAACACCCAATGGGTGGGGGGGACCGCCCACGTACTATTTGATTCTGGATATAGCCCAACCTTTCTTAACGCAAAAAGTATTGCGGAACTAAATCACTGTGATTTTAATACAAACCTCCCATTAGCTTACAATGAACCAATCACTCTACGCGAAATCTTTGACCCAATTCGTGCCTCCAACCCTCAGATCTCGTCAAGGACCTAATTTCAAATAAGAGGCTCCGCCACCTACATCCTACTACACTTTCTTACCCATGTCTAGTAACATTCTGTCCTTCCCCAAACCTGGCAAACCCACTGATAAATAGTTCAGTCCCCCTACTATAACCTTTGATTCGCGTGTGGCAAATGCCTTTGAAAAGATGGTGAATAGCCTACCCAACTGACTCAACTCCAGTAAGCTATCTCACTCCTCTTTCGATTAAAATTCTGTTTTAAAAAGCTGCTATGAACGGAAAGTGCACTTCTACGCGTTGTGACGGATATGCAAGCTGCCCTGGACCGCAAATAACCTCGCGTTATGGTATTCTCCGAGGGATCTCTGATGAGAGTCATGGGACTGTGTGGTCCTGTAGCATTCTTCCTTCAGAACTTCCTCCGGCGGAGAGTCTTCCTAGTCACAATCGCCAATCATCTTTAAAGCATACAATCTCAAGATGATGGGGTACCCCAGGGAAGCGTCCGCTTGCGATTGTTATTTACGGGATGAACAGAGTAATCATTCCCTGTGTAGATGGCTTCTTATACTTTTCGACTTCAGAGTTAATGCATCAGCACCATCCATCCCCCAACTCCAACGTCAATTACCAAGTGCTATTAACAAGGTGATTGCCTAGGAGGGAATCTCGAAGCTTTACAATTTCCCAAAGCTAATCAGGTGCACTCCACATCCATTGGTCTTGCATACTTACGGAACCGGACTTGACTTCGTGGACGAATGACCATATTTCCTAATTACAGTCCGCTTCATAGGACTAATATTCGACCAGAAATTAACCTGAAAATACTTTTATCTGATCATACGCCTGAAAATGATAGCCTCTTCCGAGAGCACTAACCATACTTCACTCGCTTCTCAGGTCCTCAGTGCGTGTGCGGATGCAGGCTCGAGATGGAGCCCGCCTCATCCATCCTCAACTTGCTGTGCTGGCTGCTCACGCACGCGCTCGGGTCCGCTCTACTCGTCCCCCCGCCACCGACCGCATCATTGCCGTGCCCTGCTGACCACTCGCGCAATAAGAAGCACATCGACTCCATCATCGCTGGTGTCCTGTCCTCCAAGGATGTGGCTGACGCCGGTTACACCGTCGCTGATCACGTGCTTGCCGTGTTGACGAAGCAAGCTACAGGTGAACTCCTTAGAAGCATTTTCCACTTGGTAACCATGTGCTTGAGGTACTGACTGAGCGAGCCACAGGTGACTTCAATAGGACCATAGTTTAGATGTTTTACAGTTTCCCTGCCTGAGTGTATGTCTCATGAATATATAGCCCCTGTGCAACGATGGCACGCATGCTTGATATCATAACTAGATATTATTTGTAGCTTGTAAGTTAGATGAATTGAACATCAGGGTAAAAACAAAAAAACAGCGAAGAAGTTCCTTTCTCGGAAATTTTTACTTGAATACCTTCGCACCTACATGTTAGGATTATTTTGTAACTAAAATCTTGGTCAACTAGACAACACTTTCAAAAAGTGATTTTGGAAACCTATTAGGCAGAGGGAAATTGTGTAGGCTAGTTTCAGAGTTACTTTTACCCACGTTAAGTTGGTGAGCTCTTGGAGGAAGTTCAGTGTTTTAAGTATCTGGGCTCCCATGTGGAGAAAACTGAACTGGTGGAAACTGAAGTGAAGGCGCGAGTGAAGGAGGGATGTAAAGTGTTGGGTGCACTGAAGAGTGTAATGAGCTGTAGGACGTTGGGGATGGAAGCAAAGAGAGGGCTGTATGAG
>SDVV010025812.1:0-12359 GCA_016164225.1 Gammarus roeselii | reverse complement strand
ACCTCCACGTTCATGTCTCTCCTTCCCAACGCCTGCTTCAGACCATCCATCCACCCTAACTTCGGTCTACCTCTAGGCCTGCGACCACTCGCCTCCGCATTCATCACCCTTTTCACCAATCTCATTTCATCCATCCTCTCCATGTGCCCGAACCATCTCAGTACACGCGAATCCACTCCGTTCTCCAACTTTTTCACCATCCCTGTTCTGATTCGAACCACGTCGTTGGTGATCCGGTCTCTCAGCGTTACTCCAGCCATACTCCTCAAACACTTTATCTCGAAAACATTCAACCTTCTTCTCTCCTCTGCTCTCACCCCCCAAGCCTCAGCTCCGTAAAGTTGGGACAACAACACCCTCATACAGCCCTCTCTTTGCTGCCATCCCCAACGTCCTACAGCTCATTACACTCTTCAGTGCACTCAACACTTTTCATCCCTCCATCACTTCAGTTTCCACTAGTTCAGTTTTCTTTACATGGGAGCCCAGATACTTAAAACACTGAACTTCCTCCAAGAGCTCTCCATTTAGGGTGATACTAATTTTGCTCGCATCGACAGTCCTCGAGCATCTCATAACTTCACTCTTACCCACGTTCACTCGAAGCTTCCTCCTCTCACACACTCTACAAAACTCAGACACTAGCCTACATAGCTTCTCCTCCGAATCCGCAACCAGGGCCGTATCATCAGCAAATAGCAACTGGCTCAACTACCAACTCCGTCCATCCGCTTCCATCAGTTCCAAGCCACCACCCAGCACACTCGCGTTCACCTCCCTGACCATTCCATCCATATACCAGGTTGAACAGCCAGAAGCCATCACGCAGCCTTGTCTCGGTCCCACTTTCACTGTGAACCAATCACTCACCTCGCTCCCCACTCTGACACATGCTCGGCTGTCAGCATAGAAACTCTGCACTGCTTTCAACGGATGTCCGCCCACTCCATACAAACGCAACACCCTCCACAGCGCTTCCCTGTCAATTCTGTCGTATGCCTTCTCCAGATCTATGAAGGCCCAGAACACATCCTTTCCTTTGGCAAGGTAATTCTCACATGCCTATCTCACTGCAAATATCTGATCGGTACACCCTCTACCACTCCTAAAGCCAAACAGTTCCTCTCCAATTGCGCAGTCCGTACTGTCTCTAATCTTTTTGATCAGCCCTCTCCCGTACAACTTACCAACCACACATGACTGACTGATACCTCTCGAGTTGCAGCAGGCTGACTCGGTACCACGCCTGCCGCCAAACACAAGTTCAGTAACCTCACCAACCATTCGACAATTGTTACTCCACCCTTCTTCAGGCACTCGGTCGCAACTCCATCCAAACCAGGGTCTTTCCTTACTTTCATCGCGTCCCCGCCTCCTGTACCTCTTCCCTGGTAATGTCCGCAATAAGTCTTCCTCCCAAAACTGGCATCCGAGCACCACCACCCACAGCAACAACGTCAGCCTCTCTGTCATCCTCGACATTCAACAACATCAAAATACTCGGCCCACCTCTTCCGTACATTACCACTTTCCAACAACAACTGGCCATTTTCATCTTTCACCGCTTCCTCCTTTCCGGTCTCTCCCTCTTCACTTCTTTCCAGAACATCTTCTTGTTCTCCTCAAAATTCTGGCACAACAGTCTGCCCCACCTGGCATCAGCGTCCCTTTTGGCTCTCCTCACCAGCCGCTTCACCTCGTTTCTCCTTTCTTTGTATCTTTCACGAGCCACCTCCGACTTCACCTGCAATCACTCCTCAAACACACATCTTTTCCGTGCCACCGCCAGTTTGACCTCCTCGTTCCACCACTCGCAGCCTTTCCTCCTGCACCCGCCCACACGGCGCACACCACACACCTTCTTCGCACATCTCAGCAACGCATCCCTTAACGTCTCCCATTCTTCTTCCACATCTCTCAGATCCTATCCTCTCACGTTGTCATATTCTTCCTTCAACCCCTGCTGGAACTCCTCGGCTCTACTTTTCACATTCAGTCCACTAACTTTCACTACCTCTCTTCCTCCTCCCACTCACTTGTTACCCTTCCACTTCTGCTCCACTCTTAATCTACCTTCCACCAGCAGATGGTCAGACACTCCTCCACCCTCCCCTCTCAACACCCGCACATTCAAGAGCCGCCCCACCACTCTCCTCGATATCAGCACAAAATCCATCAGCGCTCTTTCCACCATTGCACCATGGGCCATCCTTACCCATGTGTACTTGTGAATATCTCGCTTCTTGAACAAACTGTTCCCGACCACCAGCTCCTGCTCCATACACAGACCTATCAGGTTTTCTCCACTGTCATTTCTACCGGGAACGCCATACCTTCCTATCACATTCAAACCATTTCATCTCCAACTCTCGCATTTAGGTCACCCAGTACAACTACATTGAAATGACCTCCAAAACTCTCAATACACTCACTCAAGTCAGTCCAGAATTGTTCCCTCTCCTCTTCACTCCTCTCGCTGCCAGGTCCGTAAGCACTCACAAATGCTCATCTTTCTACGCCTAACTTAACTTTCACCCACATCAATCTTGGGGACACCTCCTTCCATTTGGTAGCGCTACTAGCTAACCGATCACTCAATATCAAGACCACACCTTCTTGTGCCCTACCTTCCTCCACACCAGACTTTCTTCCACTTACAACACCAAACTCACCAAAGCCCTTACCTTTCAACTTCGTCTTACTCAGCGCCAACACATCCAATTTCCTCCTCACAAACATCTCACCAATCTCTCTCCTCTTTACATCACTCGTACTACAGCCACGCACATTCAGCGACCCTAACAATAGGGTTTGGAGAGGCGTGTGCCTCTCCTCCTCCCGCTCGTCTTGCCGTCTTCGAGGATAGGTTTTTACAGAGAACGGGATTCCTAGCGCCTTCGCTCCGCCCCGTTTTGTCGCCATCTACGACACGCTGGGAGTTGCGGTAGCACGATTCTACTCCCGGCTACGGGGTGCCCCTTTAGTCGCCTTCTACGACACGCGGTGGATACGGTAGCACGATTCTAAAGCCCCGGCTACAAGGCAGACATTTAATGAATCCTGGATTTAAGACGTTAGCGGTATTTGAAAAAAAAATCCTAGGAGGGATTGAATGAACGTAGTAAAAGTAAGTAATCTCACTGCGCCCTTCCTCCGGAGCTTTTGCCAACGGACGAACTTATCCAGCTCAGGGTTGAGCTTGGCGATCTCGCGACCAATCTTCTTGAGCACATTGTGGGCCATTTCTTGCTTCTTGGTCAGCTGGGTGAGAATATTATGTGGATAAGATACAAACGCAGAACAAACAATGATATAACTGGCTATAACATCTGACTAATAATTGTTTTTCTTCAGTCGTATAAATAGCTTCTTATTAGGCACAGAGTTTCACAGCAAATCATACATGCAAATTCCATCATTAGTCATAGCTACATCAAATTGTGTAATGTTTAAAAAAGTCCAAGTTCAAAAATGACTTTTGTTATAGTCATCTTGCCCAGCTGATCTTTAGATCTTTGATAAATCTCCGGTACTGCGATGTGGTTCCTAACTCAACTTTTAAGAGAACCCTCTTCATTTAGCATCTTTTACCAGTTTTGTAGCACGCAAACTGAGGTGACCATCTGTTTTCATATGGCCTCTTCATTAAGGGCAAGAGACAAGGTCATTTGCTCCTGAATAGACCGCTTCACGTTTTGTTCCCTGCCGACTGAGTTTAATTACCTGTTCTTCATATGGCATCTTTGCAAATGGCGTGACACTCTCTGCAACTCTCTCCTCAATAGGCAGTTTGTCCACTTCTTCACTGGCACTCTTGAAAACTTCATCAGCTTCTTTCTTCTCAACATGCTTGATCAGCGGATCAGGCGCTGCTGAGGCAACCTGCAAGAACAGAACTTTAATAAAACTTCAAAGACTGTCTTGACTCTGCTTATACAGAACATTAACTGCCAAGTAGTAACTAGGACATGCTGGGATGATACCGCAGGCAGTACATTTTGGAAAGTGAATTAGAAAAGCAGCCAGAGGAAGCTACATGGCAAAGATTGCTGCGGATAACATACCATGCTAGCTAAAAATTTGAACAAATATGCAAAGGAAAAGCATGACTGCTCATGCAACCTCATCATTTTACAAGCCAAGAAGTGAGAGACACTAGTTAAACTAGCTAAAATTCAAAGAAATAGCACATAATGTATTCACACAGGAGGAACCATCAACATGTGACAATTAAATCTCTAATTCCACTCACTGATGTGCTGAGAGTCTTTCCCTTCCACTTGTAGCCATCCAGCATGATGATCGCTTTCTGGACCGAGGTCTCATCAGCAAATGTGATGTAACAGTGCTCTTTTCCAGGACCACAAGGCTTGATCTTCTTTACTTCCAACTGCATCGTATCGGTTAACAGCTTCTTCAGTTGCTGTACCAGAAAACAGATGATGAAGCAACAAGAATCTTCAAAAATGTAAGACATTTCCCAGATTTGATTTGTCTTCACTAGGAGAAGTCAACCAAAAGCTGAAATTTTAGCTAGCAGCTAATATTTGAACTTTTATAATCTAACAGAGATAACTGCCAAATTTATTGATAGCAAATCTCATAAGCTCCTGAATTAGCTGGTCACAAAAAAAGGGCACACCACCTCTGGTAACACAAGTTGAATCATTCAGATAATGGCAAAAAATATCCAAGAAATTTAATTTCCTCATTTTACAAAGTTGTCTTCAATATCAAGTTGAAATAGTATTGAGAAGTGGCTATAGCCACATTGCTCTAATAGTAGCATTGGGCGCTTGGCGACTTCCTATGGTCGGCAACCTAGACTGACCTGCACACCCCATGCTGCACCAAAAACAATGTAAATGTCAAATTTTCACTACAGGACTTGCAAGATCAGGTCTCTGTTAGTAAATATCAGCGACTTTTAGAAATTCTATATGCACACAAAATTTATGAAAAATTGCTCCAAGTGAAGGTGCATGTTTCAGGTGCCTGAAAACTTTGGTTTGGAAAAATCAATATTCCACATTTGAACTTTGATGCTGTGGCTAGAGTTTGTAATGAATTGTGGTCAAATTTGGTAGCTATACTACAAAAATGTTTTAGTTGGTTGCATAAGAAAGATTTTGAAACAGTACATATTTCTGGAAAGATATAGCTACCTAGCTACCTACATATATATAAAAACAAGGGGTGACTCTTTGCACTAATGTTGTCAATGTTTCTTTTCTAAATTTAAAGATACTTTAATGTTATTCTTTCCCACATATCATCGGAAGTAATGATCCAGAAAATGGTACTATAGCTATTTTCAAAATGTGTAGGTAGCCAAGTTCCTTACGACCCAATGTTTATACCAGCGCGTAACAAATCTAGGCCTAAGTGAGAGATTTCATTTGTCACTTTGGTGTGATTTTTATTACCACCATCTTCATACAAGCCAAAAACACTGTAACTAGCATGCCATTGTATTCATGTTAATGCAATTAGTTTGCTGTAGAAAAGAAAACGCACAGTATAGCTCCAGGTTACATGATATTTTTGAAAAAATTGTTTCTCTGTAATATTCATGGTGAGGAGAAAGACTACCAGTGAGAGGTACTTTGCAGTTACTGAAGAAACAGTTTGTTATCTATGATGAAGTGGGAAAAAAATCCCTTACAACTGCTGAGAACAACTTGCAGCATACAACAAGCATTAAAAAAAGACCTGCCAGGTGTAAAAATTTCCATACTTTTTTTTGTTGACATATATACTAATAAAGGCAAGCTTTTTCTACTTCTTCCCTCACAAAACTTAGAATTTTCATTTCAATTTTCAGAAATATGGGTGATGCAGGGGGTCACCCCATTTGATGTGGGCGGGAGTCACTCAATTCTATGCTGGCGGGAGTCATCCCCATTTGGAGGCACAGCATGGCGCACAAATTTATGTAAATAATTTCCTTGGGGCTGATGATCGATTATGGAAACTTTCAGTGCTTTATGGTCATAATAGTAGCTATTTAGCTACACCATAGATACAAAGTAACTAAGTTAGATGTTTTTGAGTTATATATTGTAAAGTATGCAGAAAATGCAGGAAGTCACACTCCACCCAATGATATTGAACGTCAAAGATACATTTTAAGCAGTAATTAGCTACATCACTTACATGGCATGTCAACAAAATTAGGTAATGATAAGCTATGAGCAACAAGAAACAGCCTCGTCAGATTACAAAGAGAAGTGATTGGAGTCATCAAAAGAAGCCACCACGTTCAAAGAGAACTAAATTTGATACTTACACCAGGAGGGAAAAACTTGGGCAGACCTCTAAGCTCCATTTTGAAAATCTCAGAAGTGAACTCCTCTCTCTTGGTGTACTCAAAGGCATCCCTGTGAAATAAAGATCAGTTATCAAATCATATAGTCCCCTGAAGAAATTGAAGATTAATACAAGGTCCCTTTCAGTAGGAATAGAAAAATCCATGAAAAAAATTTGAAGGATCAATTATGTGAAGATCAGAATATAAAAGCATTCTAACAACTATAAATCCTCACTTCACCTCAGATGGATAATACTTTCAGCTAGCCATATCAAAACTAACCATCCCCATCCTCCAACCGCTCTCCCCCACCAACAAAGTTACTTAACGAAGAAATTTGGCAGTACAAATAGCAGCAAGCTATAGAAGTTAACACTCCTAAAACTGAGCACAGAGATTCAATTTTTTCTGCTCCTTAATTTTAATTACAGCTACAGTTTGTAGCAGCTAAATGTGAATACATTGGCTTATCACAGTTTCTGAATCATATGGTTTAACTGTAGACAACAAGTTTGCAACTAACTGATCTGAAGATCAAAACATTACATACAAAGCTTCATAAAGGAAATATCATAGTTACCTTGAGGTGTCAAGATCTTCCTCATCGTCAACACAGTCTGTTATCATGGGCTCATGAGAAGTGAGAGGAACTGCAAAGGAATCCTTCTGAGCAGCTTTGTACTGTTCCTTGGTGGGGTAACTAATATTTGCACCATTTGTGCTAAGTTTTGAATCCTCTTCATAATCCATGATGTAAGTTAGTAATACTAAGCAACCTAAACCTGTTCAATGAGGAAAATTAACACAAATTCTTGTATGAAGATGCAAAAAACTGAAGAAAGCTCATCTAGACTTACCCAAGCAGTTCACAAACTTGGTAAAGTTACTTCACTATCTCCTTTGCAGGTTTGCCTCAAAATTAGAAACTATAATCTCAAAAGTTTGAAATTAGCTACCATAAGAAGTTGGTTTGGAAAAAATGCAGTCAAGTTGACTAGATTGCCTTGATGACCAATGATACAAGATACTCTCAATTGTCAAAATGAAGCATTTCAGTCACTCAGTCATTTCACAAGCTAATCAATATCTTGCTTCAATTATATATTCTGTTGTTTCCCAGAAATATAGCTTGCTACTTGACACCAACTCAGTCTGAATTTTACTAGAGAATGATAGCTAAGAATTCAGCTCTGCCCACTGTAGCAGCTCACCTTTGCAGTCCCTACAGCCCCATCAACAGGGCAATGCAGGCATGGGAGGCAGTATACCTTGGCGCACAGCAATAAAAAAAAACATGGCACAAAAACTGCAGCAGGAAACTGGTCAGAATGCAATAAATAGGTCAAGAAAAAAAAAACTGAAGTCAATCTACAATTTAACACAACTGGCAGAAACACAAACAAAAACTCAAAATCAAATCTCCATTGGGTTTAGCAAAATTCATACAACACCTCTCCCAAGGCTTTATTAAAGCCACAAAGGGAATTGCACTAGACCACATCAGGGAGCAGTCAGTTCCAAACCTGCAAACGAAGAGAATAAAAGAATCTGCATTTACAGTCCATCTGAGAGCAAGGAACCACCAGCTTGAAAGAGTGCTCAGGTGTGCCAATATCCAGAGCTCTCTCAAACAGAGCAGACAAACCAGAATCAACAGAACAATGAAAGATCTTCCAACACTTCACAAGATCTGAACGCAACAAACTCTCGCTCACAGAAAACAACTGCATAGCTTTGAGTTGTTCACCAAAGTCCACTCCACCCAGATCATCAATTTCCCTGGTCCACCTCCGCTGCACAGACCATCTCAGATCCCCCAAATATTCCACATTCCACACATATGAGCAGAAGTCCAAGTTAGGTCTTATATGAGTAATAAACAGAGACCATGTAAACAAAACTCCTATTGACAGTAGAGCGGAGCAGACTGGTCGCCGGAGTGGAAGCCTTTCTTACAATACTCTTCACGTGGAGATCTGCAGCCTCTAGTCAACAAGCACTCCCAAGTCCCTGGAGGAACAACAAGCTCAAGTACCACTCCATTCAAATGATGAACAAGTCTATCATCAATCTGATCCAATTCAAGACGGTCCCTGTAGAAACGCATATACTGACACTTGTCAATGTTCAACAAGAAATTCCATGACAACAACACAGACTGCACCAAATCCAGATCCCTTTGCAAGGAAGACACCCAGGCAAACTTCTTGTACATCGCATGGGAAACTCAAAGTTTGAAGTCGTCAACAAAGGCCTTCCACCTACAAGCCACACCTGCTGCAACATGATTGACATACCGCAGAAACAAGACCATTTCTCACCTCCCAGAAGTCACTGACAACACTCCCACAGAAACACACATTTGCCTGATCAGAAAATTACGAATCCAATCCAACAGTCCACCCCAAATACTCGCACATCTTAGTTTGTCCAATAAAACAGAGTGACTGACATCAAACCTGTCAGAGAAATCCAGGAAGACCACATCAGCAACCATTTTTTTAATCTACCCGATAAACAACTTTGCCTTAGTAAGCAAAACTCTTCGGGGCTCCTTCCTACCCTGAAAATAAATCAGCTTCTGACAAAATGCCAGAATCTTCCAGAAAAAAACACCATCTGCGACACAATAACCTGCTCCAGCACCTTGCAGAAAACAGAAGCAAGACTCATAGGTAGATAATTGAGAGGGTTTCTTCTTAAACCAGACTACAATCTAGGAACAACACAAGATCCCTTCCATGCCTCCAGTGAAACTCCCAGGCCTGATGATGGCAAAAATAAGGAGACAAAGGCAATGACAGCTGCCAAGAACATGACTTCATAACACCAGGGTGAATGCCATCAGGTCCAGGGGCAGAAGTCTAGTCTTAGCCACCCAGAACCTGGGGAAACCAACAGTCTTGTAACACAATTCCCACTGAATTCAAGGAAAAAAATGATGTGGGGAAGGGCTGGCAGGATCAGCATCCTCAAAAACAGACAAAAAAAAGAGCCTACAAACAGCTGACTCATGTCTGTATGACCAGCAACAACCTCAACAGATGGTTAGCTTCTGAGGACCAACAGGAGGACAGCTCTTTCTTCCTCTGATTTAGGAGTGAAGCATCTTGGGAATAACAGAAGTAGTCTGCTAATTTCTGCTGCCTACCAAACTCCCCCCTCAAAGCTTATAATGTGCCCATGCCCAAGATCTACTGGTCATCAGCTCCCTAAGAGGGCCCCGCAATTAGCTTGGTCATGAAGCAGTCAAGTGGGAACAAACCTGTATACATGTAAATGGACAATTGACTGAAACAAACTATAATTCTCCTCCACAGTGCATAACAGAAACTCAATGCCAGTCAACACCTCCTAAAACCTCTCTCATGCTAATGTTATCACCACAAGACCACATAACTAATTCTAAACCAGGATCCACTGCAACATTCATCTGAAAGATATACTCCACCAAGACAGGGGTATGGTGGCACATGTTATCACCACAAGACCACATAACTAATTCTAAACCAGGATCCACTGCAACATTCATCTGAAAGATATACTCCACCAAGACAGGGGTATGGTGGCACCCTCGAAGAGGAGGCAAAACCCCCACAGAAGACCTCCAATCCTCATCAGCAGTCGACCCCAGATCAAGAACGCTACCCAAATTGACCAAAGTACCCTCCCTTACCCACTAAGTGAGTCCAAGAAAAACACGACAATCAAGAAACTGAGAATCAATGGGGGATTATAATTTTAAAAAATGTCTGCAGACCAATCCAATGAAGGCAAATTAAAATGACCAGGAACAACAATACAAAACTCCAGCAGGAATACAATCAGTTCAACATTCTCCTTAGCTGAGTAGCAATGTGGGCAGCAAGCCACCACAATCAAAACATCATAATCAAGGAGGGAAATGGCAGCAACATTGGGTAAAGTCACCTCAGTTAGAACAAACTTCAAATTGTTTGCAACATACAGACTCAATGCTTCTTCACTTCCCCCACCACATCCCCTCACCGGCTGAACCCCAGGCAAATCAACATAGGACAAGGACACTGAAGAAGTCAACCATGACTCGCACATGCCCACCAACTGCAAATCCCACCCCTGCACCATATGACCAACAGAAGGGACCTTATTCATTAGAAAATTCAAATTGACACAGCACCGCCTCAGAAAGGAGAAATTCATCTCCAAAGACTGACTGGCTAGTTTAAAGCACCACATCCACCACCATCAGTCAAAACTCCATAACCACCAACACCAAGGGCCACGACCGCCCCCAGCACCACCACCACGGCTCCCAGCACCACCACCACGGCTCCCAACACCACCACGCACCGCACACTCCAACATCACTGCCACTACCACTGTGGCCATCTTTTCTGCACTCTGCAAAGCAAGGAGCTAGTTATGTATAACTTATTTACAAATTTAATCTATTTTGCATGAAACTCCACATTAAAAAGTTTCAGCACAATAAAAGAAGTTTCAGCACAAAAAATAAATAAATAAAAGCAGAAGTAAGGGCTTAGCATAGGGCGTATACACAAAACTTTTCATCTGTCATGTCCCAATTCAGGTATCCCTCACTGTGCCTCTTGTCAGTAAAACGTTTCTTTCTTTAGTCAGTAAAATATTCAAACAGTGTCGGTATAACCATCGGTTAGTTATCGGCACCCAAACATAAGCAATATTGATGGACAAGATACAGATCTTGATAAACTATATTTGTTGGCTTGTACAAAACATCAGTAGTATCATTCAGTTAGTAAAGGACACAAGCAATTTCTAGTTAACAAACCATATGTGAACAAATGCAACAATTAATAAATGACATGGGAACATGCAACATCAGCTTGTTACAAGTCCAAGAAAAACAAAAGTCAAGAAACTGAGAATCAATGGGAGAAATATAATTATTAAGAATGTCAGCAGACCAATTCAATGAGGGAAAGTTTGAATCACCAAGAACAACTTCCCTGCAAACACAAAACTTGAGCAAGAATTCAATCAGTTCCGCATTCTCCTCAGCTGAATAGGAAGGCGAGCAGTAAACCACGACAACTGAATCATAATCGATGAGGGAAATGGCAGCAACATTGGGCAAATGCCCCTCAATAGGCAAACTTCAAACTGCTTGCAACATACAGACTCCATGCTTCTTCCCTTCCCCCACCGCATCTCCCCACACAAGCTGAAACCCTGGCAAATCAACAAAGGACAATGACACAGTAGAGGTCAACCATGATTTACACACACCGGCCAACTGCAAATTCCAATGATGCACCATATGACCAACATAAGGGACCTTATTCATAAAGGATTCAAATTGACACAGCACACCCGCAAAAGAGTGAAATCCATCTGCAAGTAGCAGCCAACTAGTTTGAAGCACCACCAGCGCAGCCACCCAAGATGACATGGAATACAGTCAGAGCTCCAAAGCCAAAGAGCTCCTGATGCAAGAACACGAGGCCATCCCTATAAGTTTTTGATGCCGACTTGTAATACTGACATCAAGAAAAGATTCTTTGGAGCACAATGTGTTCAGTTGTGGAACAGCTTCTCAAGTTCTGTGGTAGTCAGATTCCCTGGCTGCATTCAAGGGGTTGCTTGCAGAGTTTCTGGGTGATGTTCTGTCTGAGTTGGTTCAAGTTGAAGAGGTTCTATTGTAACATGTTGGCATCCTAGCTTTGGATCCACCTGCTGGATGCACCACCTCCCTCCCCCCTTTGTTTTCTGTATATATGTATATATTGCTGTGATGCTGGAGTGGTGGGTTGTGTGTATGTGCGAGTGTATGTGTGATTGTATGTGTGAGTGTGTGTGTATGTGTGTGTGTATGTGTATGTGTGTATGTATGTATGAGCGCGTGTATGTGTGTATGTGTATATGTGTATATGTGTGTATGTGTATGTGTGTGTGTATGTAGGTGTGTGTGTAGGTGTGTGTGTAGGTGTGTGTGTGTGTAGGTGTGTGTGTGTGTGTGTGTAGGTGTGTGTGTGTAGGTGTGTGTGTGTATGTGTGTGTGTGTGTATGTGTGTGTGTGTATGTG